>JAMXBB010000005.1:48234270-48544881 GCA_024138015.1 Lumnitzera littorea | reverse complement strand
ACTATCCTTCTTCCTATCAATTTATTTACACTTGTTCCTGAAGTAGAAAGCGTTCCATCTGTTCCTGAATAGCTTCTTTCAAAAGGGCTTCTGCTTCCTCAGTGAATGTCTTAGTAGAAGATATTATTTCTTGGAACTGAGGTTTATTGTTTTTTACGTAAGCCCGTAACTCAACGAGAAATTTCCTTACCTGACCAATTTCTAGGGAATCAAGATAACCATTCGTTCCGGTATAAATAGTCATTATCTGTTCTGCCACTGTGAGAGGGGCTGATTGGGATTGTTTAAGCAACTCACGTAATCGTTGACCTCTTGCCAATTGATTCTGGGTAGCTTTATCAAGATCAGAAGCAAATTGTGCAAAGGCTTCCAATTCTACGAATTGCGCCAATTCCAATTTTAATTTTCTAGTTACTTGTTTCATGGCTTTAATTTGAGTTGCGGAACCTACTCAGGAGACAGAAATACCGACATTAATAGCAGGTCTGATTCCAGCATTGAATAGATCAGCTGATAAGAATATTTGTCTATCTGTAATAGAAATTACATTAGTAGGAATATAAGCCAAAACATCTCCCGACTGAGTTTCAACTATTGGTAAGGTAGTCATACTTCCTTCACCTAAACGAGAACTCAATTTAGCAACTCTTTCCAAAAGGCATGAATGCAAATAAAAAACATCTCTCAGATAAGCTTCACGACCGGGTGGTCTTCGTAATAGAAGAGACATTTGACAATAAGCACTTACACACGCAAAAGAGAGTATAACAGAACTTCAAAAAGAACTACTACAGTTCATACAAAACCTCTGCTTAAATACTAAGATGTTGTGAACCGTGACCAAGAACAAACAAAGCTGGTCACTAGATGAGTCTAAGCTTACAAAAAGCTTGAAAAAAAATTAAATTAGGCAAAGTGAGAAAGGGCAAAAATAAAGAATGAAATAGTAGGCAAAACCTATGAATAGCTCCAAAAGATATGACGCACTAATAAAACTTCCGAAGACTCACGACTCAATTCAATATAACACATGAATTGGTCCGGTGAGGTTGCTTGTTACCTAACCTTACCTAAAGAAAAGGATAAGAGTAATGCTGAGAGTAAACAAACAATGTTTACGCAAGGAAGAAAAAGTACTCAAAGAGTATATTAAGAATGATCTAATGTTGTCTTAATTATAAGTACAAGGATATTTATACCCATAAGTTAAGGCAACCTTCTTAGAAAGGAAAAAACAAAAAGGGTATTTCCTAGGGAAGTAATGTATAAGATACAAAAGGGTAGAAATGAATATACAAGAAAAACAATTATTGATGTAATAGATTCTGCACATGATACTGTACACATAGCGACGCTACATTAGCGAGGTCGTTAGAAGATGCGGACAAAAAGTACAGACAAATGGGCTTATCTAAGTAAGGATGGCTTAGTCAGTCCGAATCTCTCTCTTGACTTCTCAACAAGGAAGATCCTAAGTAATTAGTCGACTTGATATTAGATCGTAATCAACAACTTAGCATACTATAGAAAAATGAGAGGTCATATGGCACAGCATGAAAGGTGACTTGGTATGGAAGTACTCGGTCTCGGTAGAGATTGGTTGAAATAGAAGGATTTATCATGCCAGCCCCTCTAATCTTTGAGTTCAGCTGCGGGTCAAAGGTCCGGTAGCTTGATTCCCATCACATCTAGATCTAGAATGGAATTATTTTTCTTGAATACTTATCTTTTCCCTTTTTTATTCTTGTACATTACTTCTTTGGAGTAATACCCTTTTTGTCTTTTCCCTTTTTAGACAAGTTACCCTAAATTCTTGAGTATAAATACCTATTGTACATGTAGCCGCAAATGATTAGATTACCATTAATATACTGAATATTCCTCTTCTCATAAACACTGATTATTTATTTTCATTTCACTCTTATCCTAACCTTTAAGTAAGGCTAGATAGCAAGTAATCTCATCGAACTATTTCGTACATCATATCAAGTTTTGCCGTGAGTTCTCAAAAGTTCCATTGGTGCGTCATATCTTTTGGAGCTGTTTATGGGTTTTTCTTACTTTCTTTCCATTTATGTTCTTTCACATGTTTCCTCATCACTCTTTCAAACTTTTAGCAAGCTTTGACCCATCCAGCGATCGAGCTTATCTGTTCTTAGTCATAGTTCGCATTAAGTTTTAGTATGAAGGTGTCTTAGTTGAGTTACATCGAATTGTAAGGATGTTAGGATACAATACATCTATTGATGATGGTTATGATCATAGGAGGGCAAATGACATGGCAAAAGTTACTACTGAGAATACATTATGAGATATAGCGAAGTTTATAAGGTCCATGAATGTAAGGTTAGAGAATTTGGAGCCTTAAAGTGTAAGTGTATATGAACTAGCCAAGAAAGTGATTAAGAAGCATGATGAGAGTGATGAGGATAATTTTGAAGGGATGATAAATAATGGAGAAAATAAAAGAGTACAAGGAATAGAAAATATTAACATAAAATTTCCACCTTTTAAAGGGTGAGAGTCTATAGAATTTCATTTGGATTGGGAGCATAAGGTTGAGAAGGCATTTCACTCTCTTAATTATGATAAGAAGATGAAGATTAGATTGATTGCATTGAAGTTTGGAGATTATACTGCATTGTGATGGAGTAACGTGAGGGTGCAAAGATTAATGAGAGAAGAAGGTGAGATAGAGACATGGGAGGAGATGAAGCGAGTTATGCACTTGAGATTTTTGTCTAATTACTGTAAATTGGCAATGTTTATGAAGTTACAAACCTTGAAACAAAGTGGTCTAAGTTTAGAAGGGTATGTAAAAGAGTTTGAGATGCTTATGATTAGATGTGAAGTTTTATAGACAAATCAACATACTATTTCTTGTTTTGTAGCAAGATTGAAATACGACATTATGAAGGTAGTGGAGTTTCAAAAGTTTGATAATTTGGAAGAAGCAATTCAATTGGCTATTAAGGTGGAGAGGCAATTGATCAGAAACCCATATAGATTTCCTTTTGTTCCTAAATTAAGAAATTCTATAATATATGGAAAGAATGAGAAAGAGTAAGAGTTGGGAGAAGAAAATCGCAAAGAAGGGAGTAATTAGAAGTAAGGTATCTACTAGTTCAAAAACCAAAGGGGATTACCAGAGCTAGTAGGTAGGCATGGTAATAGTTAATTTAAATGATTTAAGTGCCTTAGCATTAGACATATAGCTTTTCGATGTCCAAACACAATGGCAATGGTGATGAGAGAAGGAGGTGAGGTAGATAATGGGGAAAGTAAGGAAGAAGAAGAAGAAGATGTGGATAGAGATCCTGGAGACACTTTAGAATAGTTAATGAGGAGATGGATGAAGCAAAAGGAGCTAAAGGTGATGTTATGTTATTAGTAGTTAGAGAAAACTTGAGCTTGGAGGTGAAATAAGAAGTAGAGTAAAAGGAGAATCTTTTCCATATTAAGTGTTAAGTTAAAGGGTATACATGTGCTGTAATTGTTGATAGAGGTAATTGTACTAACATAACTATTACAAGTTTAGAAGAAATTTTATAAACTTCATTGACTTAGTAATAAAGGGGATATACATATCTAGAAGAGAGTTAAAGTTCCAATTTATAATCAAGATTACTACAAAGATGAAGTGGAGTGTGATGTTATTCCAATGAGTGCTTTTCATATCTTGTTAGGAAGACTATGGTTATTTAATAGGAAGGTAGTACATGATGAGTATCAGAATAGCTATACTTTCAATAAAGATGGTGAGAACATTTTATTGTTATCAATGAATCCTTCAAAAGTTAAGAGTATTTAAATGAGTTATTAATGACTCAAAGAGAGTTTCTAAATGTTGCTAAGTTTGGAGAACTTATGTATATGTTTTACATCAAGCAAATTTTGAAGTCAAAAGCTCAATTTTCAAGTTCAAAATTTATTGCAAGAGTTAAAAGATGTTTTTCTGAATAAACTACTACAGGAGTTACCTCTTATGAGGGGTATCAAACATAATATTGACCTTATACTAATATTAGTTTTGCTAAACAATCTTGCTTTCATAATGAATTCAAATGAAGCTAAGGGATTGTAGAGTAAGTAGGTAAGTTGATTGCTAGAGGGTATGGCCAACATTACTTGTTCCTAAGAAGGATGGCTCATGATGATTGTATAGATAGTCGCATTATTAACAAAATTACCATTAAATACAACTATTCTATTCCATGACTTGATGATATATTAGATGGGATGCATAATGATTAAGTGTTTTTCTAAAATAGATTTCAAAAGTGGTTACCATCAAATTGATATGAGACTTAGTGATAAGTAAAAAACGTCATGTAAGACTAAACATAATTTTTTGGCAAAAAAAAAAAAAGACTAAACATAAATTGTATGAATGGATGGTTGTCCCATCTAATCTTTCTTAATGCACTATGTACATTCATGGGATTTATGAATAATGTCTAAAGAGCATATAGGGGTAAATGTATTGTGATTTATTTTGGTGATATTCCTATTAATAGTAAGAATATTGATAGTCATTAGAAGTATTTGCAACTTATATTTATGACCTCAAGGAGTGGGAAATTATATGATAATTTGAAGAAATGTATGTTTTGTTAATCTAAATTTTTTTTTTTTTCAAGGTTTGTTGAAGGAGGAGTAAAAGTATATCCTAAAAAAGTGAAAGTCATTATGAAATGGCCTTCTCCTAAATAAGTAGTAGAAGTAAGAAGCTTTTGTGGACTTGCATCTTTCTATAGGAGATTATTCAAGAATTTCGATATAATTGTTGCACCATTAACTGAACTTATTAAGAAGAACGTGGATTTTAAGTGATATTGAGAAAACACAAAAGAAGTTTTAAGGAGTTCAAACAAAACTTACTACTGCATATATATTCTAAAAAGACTTTTGAGATTAAAAGTCATGCATTTGGTGTTGGTGTTGGAGTGATGTTGATGCAAGGGAAGCAATCTATTGCTTACTTTAATGAGAAACTAAATGCAATAGGATTGAATTATTTTGTATATAATAAGGAGCTTTATTTTCATATGAGCTTTGACAGTATAGCAGAGTTATTTGTTTCCTAAAGTGTTTTTCATTTACACTAATCATGAATCTCTAAAGTATTTGAGGATTCAACAAAAGCTATCACAAAGACAAGTAAGATAGGTTGAGTTCCTTAAGAGATTTATATATGTGATCAAGTATAAGAAGGTAGCCAATGTAGTGGTTACTGCGTTATTTAGAAGATATGTCTTAATTATAGTCCTACAATCGAAATTGCTTCGATTTGGTTTAATAAGAGAATAGTATGTGAGAGTTTTTTTTCAATTTCAATTGAGGCCACATTTAAACAAAGTAGGGTTGTAAATGATTACTATATGCAAGATAGTTATTTGGTTAGAAAAGGTAAATTTAATGTTCCATCTAGATCTAGAATGGAATTGTTGGTAAAGGAAGTACATTTTAGGTGTTTATTTAGGAATTTAGATGAAAAGAGAACATGTGAATTATTGAAAAACATTATTTCTAACATAATATGATGAAGAGTATACAACATTTGGTCAAGAAATGTGTAATTTGTCGTATAGCCACGAGTAGAACTAAACCATTTGGAGAATATATGCCTCTCCTATTCCAATTAAGCCATGGGCAAACATTCTTATGGATTTTGTCTTCGGTGTACCTAAAATAGTTAGAAGAAGAGATTTATATCGGTAGCTGTTGATAGGTTCACCAAAATGTCACAATTCATTCCATGTCATAAAATAAATAATATATAGTATATTTCCAATCTTATTCACATAAAATAGTGAGATTACATAGAGTATCGTAAGCTTACCATAAGTAAGGTCTGATTATGTTTAGATCTGGAATCTTTGGATTTAGGTACATCATGTCCTAGTCTAAACCTTCACTTGCAAGTCTCTTTCTTAGAATTTCTTATGTCTTGTAGCTTTCCTCCTCTTAACTATACTTATGGTCTTACTCCAACTACTTGACTTCTTTCACTATTTTTGCATAGCTTTGCAATTTGAATGACCTCACTTCACATTGCAACCTTAGGTTTAATGCATTTAGGAAGTTCTTAGACCCTTCATCTGCCTTTAAGGCTTCTAATGCAAACTTAATTAGTTAATTCAACTTAGCTTCAAATTCTTCTATGATTTTGATTCCTTACTATAGATGAAATGGGTTAGCCATATCTTTAACCTTAAGCTGTCTCAGAAGTACCTTTTGAAAAATTCATCTCTAAAAATCTCTTAACATGTTTAAAAGCATTCTTTGTATTACCTTCTACTAGTCCGATATTGTACCCTTCAACATATGGACTTCATATGCCACCTTTCTATCTTCATGCATTTCATGGGTAATGAAGGCCTTTTCCATCTCCTCCATCCACTCTATGGCTTCCACTAGATTAGCTATCACATCAAATGGTTTTACTTATTGAGTTAACTTCATCAATCTTAGCATCACACCTTGTTTGTCTTCACCATCTTGCTTGACTTAGTCTTGAAGACCACCTTATTGTATTACTGTAATATTCTCTTATATAACTTGTACATTTAGTTGATTCTTTTGACCTTATATTAGGAAAACCATGGTTTGCATCAAATTAAGCAATTACTCATGATAATGTCTCTTAGTAGGAGTATGTTGTGGCAGTAGATTCTGATAAAGCAAGTTCTTCATTATTAGCATGTCTTTAGGGGTTTTAGGTTCCCTTAATCATCTTTTAGGTATAGGGTAATCAAGGATAGGATGAGCACACTGTAATCTCTAATGCAATCACAATATGCATCCAACAATATGTACAATATTTAAAGTATAACTCACAAATAACAATTTATTAATCTATGAAATAATTGAATCAAATATCATTTTAGGATAAAGCTTATCCACTTTTGCCCCTTATCTTCACCCTACCGTCCTACAGATTATCAATCTTAATTTTTAGGATTTTATAACCTATCTTGACACCACTTAAAGCTATTATGGCCCAAAAAGGAGGTATAACTACTCTGTTATATATTGTTACCACAAAGAGCTTATAAGACTCATAAATGAACTAAATATACCAAAATAAACTATAAAATCATAAAATCTTCATAATCTCTTTAGTACACCATTGTCCATAAAGCTCATCAATCATAATTAGTTATTTTAAGAGAAAACCTAGTATATAAAATTCTCAGAAAACTTCAACACATATATTTTATTATTACTCTACGATGTCCACATCTAAACTAAACTTGCTATTTCTGTTGGCTATTCCTTAGACTATCATGATTCTCACTTTTAATATGATTAAAGCCTAATACTTTTATTTGTACCTAAAATTTGGATTCCAAATGGGTGAGCTATGAAACTTATATAGAAATATGAGGGGCATACACACAAACACAAAAGCCATATCAAACATAAACCTAAATAGATATATTAATGTAATAAGCATATCAATCAACTGAAAATAATGATATATAAACCTTTTAAATTCTTATATTAACCGTGATTCATAAAACCTTTTACCTTTAAGACTAAGTTTCTCATTCAATTGGATCTATAAATCTTAAGATCATATAACATTGAATTTGAAGATTCTAAGACCTTATATAATGTAAGATCTAAAGATTCCAAAACCCTAATCACAATATTAAATTTGAAGATGAAAATATTTCATTTAAATAATTGAACATATAGGTTCCAAGACTACAATTGAATGAATCAAGAAATTCTAAGACCTCATGATTGAACACTCCTGTTATATAGCACATATTAGAGGAGATTTAATTCTTTCTCTATTGTTTAGTTAGAAAAGAAACTAATAGCAAAGAAATCGGTGAAGAGACTATCATGAGCCCACCAAAATTTATACCCCCTAAGATAAAGAGAAAGTAGAGGGAATCTAAAAAGACAATTAAATTCTCTATTTGCCCTTTATAATTGATAAAATTATCTGGTAGTTCAATATTACTATATCACTTTTTATGCTTATAAGTAGTTACTCTTCATTTTCTTTCTCTCTTGAAAATAAACATGTAATGAGGAATTCAATATCTTAATTTTTATTTTCTCCTTCCAATTCTTTCTCTTTATTTTATTTTCCTTCTAATTCCTTCATTCTTTCCAAATATAGTCTAAAATCAAAAGAGGGAGGGGGTAGAGAGAGAGAGAAGAAGAAGAAGCAGAAGACGAGGAGGAGGAGGAGAAGGAGGAGAATTGAGTGATAGTGATCATTGACATGAAAGCATGAAATAAGGGATGAAGGTAGCTTCGAAAATTACTTAATTGTTGAGATAAGGTGAACAATGGCCCTCCTTCACGTAGACTTATCACTAAGGCTTACAATTCATGTTAAAGAGTTGTGTTTCCTTTTCAAGTTCAAATAAATTTATATCTAGAAATTTCCACCCATAACACGAGCCATTTATTACTAGTGATTGAAAACCTAAAACTATAATTTGAACTATTTAATAAAAATATTTCCTTTAAACTTGTTTATTGGTTTAAAATTTTAAAACAAATCCACAAAATAGCTATCAAGTCTCCATTGGAAATATTAATGGTATTGTCTTCAAATTACTTATATAGAAAAAAATATAAAAAAACTATATAAATGTTAGTAAAGGTAGCTTTTTATTTCTAGCCTAATTGCATAAAAGAATCCCCGTAAAACCATAATAGCTTAAGAATGAAATGGTCGATGATTAATTAGAGAAAATTTTATGGCATGGTTCATCTATAGTGTTAATGTGAAATATCTTGTGATTAACTTAAAAAAAAAAAACTAATTCTATACATCTGATTTAATCATTATTACCAATAATAATAGTTTAACATATGAGGATTAGTGCCTAAACAAGGTAAGCCTCGAAGTGGATTTTTATAGACAAAAGAAGCTTGAAATTACTTTTATTTGTGTATGAAATACTATACTTTTATGTTAGAATATTAAAATTGGATTGTACAAGAAAAACAATTATGAGTACTAACCTAATCAAAATTGGGTTGAAAGGAGATGGGACAATAATTAAAGAGAATGATGGTGACTAGTGAGATTAATGGTGAAGCAACTATAATTTTGGGAAGGATTGTGTAGGTGGGTGATTAAGGAAGGATTACAATAATTGTGGAGTGTAAAGTTACATGATAAGCAATATACAGTCTAATCTTAATTGGAGCATGGTTTAGATCTAAACACCTTTAGGAGAATTACTTATAAAAGGAGTTTAGGCTTTTGATATGAATCTATACAAACTTATAAATGGGCTTAATCATTTATTATTTGCTTAAAGTGTTGCTTAGCAATCCCATGTTATGTCTTGATTAGCAGGTCAAATACCAAATTGCTAATCTTAGAGGTCACTTGCATTCAACTATACAGAGAAAACTTTTCTCTTAATTTTATTATAAAACAACAGGTGGTTACATTACTCACCATTGCTCAAGGATTGTATAGCTACCTCTTTTTGTAAATTTCTTTTAAAGATTTTTTTTTTTTTTTGTTGGTGGTGTCATATCCAATGGTTATGCTATTTGTTACCCACCACAATAGAGATCATGCAAGTGGTTATGCTACATTTCAAGAGAGGTGGATCGTATTAGATGAATTACGTACCCACAATACATGGGTATATAAAAAATTTAAGTAAGGAAATTGTAGCTGTGAAACAATAATACATATATGTATTCACATTGAATTGGAAATATGAAAAAAAGTTAAACATTAATATTATTGAAATAAAATTATAATTTTAAAACATGAAATTCATCTTGCTATGGATCACGAATTTAATAATAAAATGAAATGTAAATAAAGACTCTGATTTTGGTTGGAGAATAAAAAATAGATAGAGGAATTTCTATAGAACTCTTATTTTTAATTTTATCCATCATTTGAAATGTATGTTTGTTATTACATACATAACTCACGGTTCATTATGATTACGTCCACTATCAGCAAATACCATGAGACATGAGTAGGTGGTGCTTAAAATTAGGAAAGAGAGGGGAAAGGATAGTTGGGTATTTTATAAAAGAGATTTACCTTAATTTTTCATTTATTAGGATTTGACAAATATACCTCGTTAAATTAATTGATAGCTAATATAAAAGTTGGAAAAAAATTGAAAAAAATCAATTACATCCAAGGATTGATTATAATTGCAATCATGGTGGTTACTTAAATCCCAAAAGGCTTTAATAATATAGAAATCTCATATCTTATTATGTTTTTATTTTCTTTGTTTAAATTTTGTCACCTCATTAGCATCTCAGGACATAGAAATAGTAATATATATCTATGAAGGCTACATAGATCATTAAACTTGTTATATAACAATACTACTACATGCTTTACCAATGCTACGATTGGATACATAGGATAAAAAAGGTACAACAAATGGATTCCTTGATCCTCATCATGTTACCCATGTTCTATGTAAATAATACTAATCAATTTCTCATGTAATGATTAATGAAGGAAAAATGGTCATTTGGCCAAAAAAGAAAAAAAGAATATAAATGGACATGGCATATCAAAAGCAAATACTCTATTAAGGTAATAGGGTGGGTCCTGGGTATAGGGTTGAAAACCCTATAGGGTTTTGGGACATAGTAGTTCTTCTAATCGACTACTTATCATCATAATGAACATTCCACTTAGAAAAAAAAAAAAAAAAAGGAAACTACTTGCTGGTTTATAAAATATCTAGTGGGCTGGGTTTAGGAACATTATTAGTATAATGGGATAGGTTTTAAGTTCTTATGACCTACCCCAAACTCATCTCGTTTACATCATTAAACCAAACCCCTACTTAGGCATATAGATGGGGTGATTCAGATAAGATTCAATGTTAACTCTCTACTTACTTATGGAATGGGTAACGTCTTACACTTTCCTTTTTGAAAATAAAATTGATTAGTGTAAATTACTTTATACTTTCAAGGTATGTTTAGGTATAGAATTGATCATAATTGTGATTTAATTCTTAAGTTTGGGTACTTAATTGTATAATATATTGATTTCAGGTAAATCACAAGCAAGGGGATGAAATTTACTTAAGAACAACAACTTTTAAGTCAATTATGGCTGTGAGGAGAAGAAAACTTTGAAGTAAAAACAAGAATTATTCAATCACAAGCGTGATGAAAAATGATTGCAATGACTAGCATTATTCACACCCTTCATCATGGGTGTGCTTAAGGAAGCATTGATGATCCCCCTATCAGTCATGGCCATGATTACATTATAGGAGGGTGATCATGTCTTCAATCATGAGCGTGATAAGTTGTAATGAAAAAACGAGGAGTTCATGTTCACTATTACGCCATGATTGGTGAAAAATCTTGTTTTCCGAGACAATTACACCCCGAGTCACCAGTGTGATAGGAGTGACACAACTATTTTTTTTTTTTTCAACCTTTTCATATGAACTAATAAGTGGAAAATGTCAGCTGGTGCCTTGAAGAGGTAGATTCGAGTCTTTTGATTGGAAGAGTATAAATACACTACAACTTTTGGAATAAAGAGGATAAAGGATAAACATTATAAAGAACATCAATTCACAAAAAAAGAAAAGAAAAATCACACTGAGACATTCATCTTTTTAAGCATTGTAATTCCCTTTTCAATATAGCGTTGTACCCTACTTTTCTCGGAATTACTCGAGAGAGCCGACCGGAATTCAGCATTCATTTGTTGTAAAGATTTCTACAGTATAATTAAGAATGGAGTTGTATTTCTTACTTGTCTTATGTTGATTTCTTTGTTATTCTTGCAATTTATTGATACATTTTGTTATTTTATCATATATGAGTAGTACTTAGGACTTGCTACATCAACTTAGTATGAATAATTACATAATTCCTGATAATTGTTAGTTTTAGTGAATTGAACTTAATCAATCTAAGTATAGTGTCATGTACAACATTCTCTTAGGCTAAATTTCATTAGAATATGTCAAGAGATAATTCTATTAAATAGATTTGATTCGTTGGAACAATTTACTCCTAATAATAGTAATATTATTAGGAAAGTTGCTACATTCATAAGGAGAATGATAAATGAACATGACATTAATGCAATCCAAATTGGCTGTTAATTTAGGAGAGATTTTAATTGACATAATTAGGATTTGAAGTAAGTAGTTTTAAGAAGAATGCTTACATACTTGTAATTTCCTGCAAATAACAAGTACTAGGATAAAAAGTATATTGGTAGTATTATGCCAAGTAGGTGAAGTAAGTTTGTATGTTAATCATTGCAGTACTAATAGTATCTATAGCAGTTGTGGTGGATTAGTATAATATAACTAGTAAATTAGATCGTTAAATCTTTACATCATTTGATAAATTGGGTTGTTAGTTAATAAGAGGAGTAATTAGTACTAGTGTTTGAATTTTTTTTCTCAATGGAGATGACCCTATACTCATCCATGCTATAAAACGATAGGTATACTTGCCTATTGAATTGGGTTAAGGATAGAATATAAGTTTATAAATTTTAAAACTCGGAAGCTCTAATTAGAAGTGATCAAGTTTTTGGCACCGTTGCCTAAGAAAAAGGCATCATCATTAGGAAAATTAGGATTCCTACTCTTCTAACATTTGTTTTCTTTTATATTTGTTATTAATTTAGTTGAAATATTAGTGCTCATATCAGTTTATTTGCTTATTTGCAATTTATGACTCGAAGTAGCACAACTAATCTAGCTGACTTCGATCTTAAACTCGAGAGAACACTTAAAAGTAACTTGAAGAAAGTCTAAAAGTATTTTGGGAAGCAAGCATCTATTAGTAAGGAAGTAAGAGTACGAAAACCATTGAGAATCAAAATAGCGTCATCCATAATGAATAATCCAAATCAAAACATCGAGTCGCCATTAGGAAACTAGTTCTTAAATCTAGTAAGTAGTATCTAAGGAGATCCGCCATTAAATTTGGACTTACCTCTTGATAGAAATCAAAATGTAGTACAAACAAGAAATGAGCTAGGAATAAATCCGCCTGTAGCTCTTAGGACATTGTTGGATTACTATAAGCCCAACCTGGATAGGGCTAGTACCAGCATAGCATAGCCTAGAGTTCAAGCCAATACATTTTAAATCAAGCCAAATATCATTCAAATGATCCAGCAATGTATTCAGTTTGATGGGTTTAGTGATGAAAATCCCAACAACCATTTACAACAATTCTTGGAAATTTGTAACACCTTTAAGATAGGTAGAGTTTCAGAAGACACTATCTACCTCAAGCTATTCCCATTTTCATTAAAATCCAATGCAAAGCAGTAGCTCAACTCTATGCCAAGGAATTCCATTAATACCTGGCAAGAGATGGCTAAGTTTTTCATGCGAAAATACTTCCCACTCTCGAGAACAACTAAGCTAAGGGAAGATATCTCCTCCTTTAGTTAGATGTATTCAAAAACTCTATATGAAGCATAAGAGAGATGGAAGGATTTATTAAGGAAATGCCCCCATCATAGGCTTCCAGATTGGCACCAAGTTCATACATTCTACAATAGACTGAACTATATCATCAAGCAGCTCATTGATGTAGCTATTGGAGGAAGCCTAAACCATAAGTCGCCAAAGCAATATATTTAATTATTTGAAGATATAGCCAATAATCATTATCAATGGCCATCTGTAAGAGGACAAGAAAGAAGGCCAGTGGGAAAACATGAGTTTGGATGCCACTTCTACTCTAGCACATAAGGTGTAGGTGTTGACAAGGAAGCTTGATAGTCTCACAAAGGGGTTAAAACAAGGCTTTAAAGCACTTTCAAATTCAAAGTTGGCAAAACCTTCAAAGATTGATCAAGTGGAAGAGGTTGATTACATAGGGAACCTGATCCAACTAAGGAATAATCCTTTCAGTAACACATATAATCCGAGTTGGAGTAATTATCCTAATTTCAAATGGGGCAACAACACCATCAAAGTTCTAACATGCAACCTCTTGGATTTCAAAGACAAGTGCTACCCACTCAAAGTAAGCCAATGTCCATTGAGGAGACGTTGGCTCAGCACATCAAGACTTCTAAAGCACATTACCAAGCCACTGAAACCGCTTTGAGAAATCAAGGGGCATTGATCCATAACTTAGAAAATCAAGTTGGGTAGATTGCAAAAGCACTTTTAGAAAGGGTTCCGGGAACTTTTTTAAGGAATACCAAGACAAACTTGAGAGAACAAGATCAAGCAATAACTTTAAGATAAGGAGGAGTTGAGACTTCTCTAGTTAATGAATGAAGCTACATACTTTGGGAATATCGAGCTTGAGACATTAAACAAGCATGTATTCTTGATTAGACTATCAATTTTATTTTTTTTTAAGTAATTTGAAATTTTTTAAGTGTTAATTTAATTAATTATTGTTATTTTATTCGTTTGGATTGTTTTAAGTATCTTTGTTTATAGTTTGATGCACAAGGAAATGAAACACTAAGTGGAAGTCATGGAAATTTTAGAGGGAAGAGAAGAATTTCATAAAGTGTAGAGATATAAAGTGAGGGTAGAAGCCTAATACGCATCTCGACCATGAGAAAGGTAAGCATTTAAATTTTTCAAGCATAGCATCTATCACGGGATCAATCACGGCCGTGCTAAATTAACTGAGTTAATCCACCTATCCATCACGACCATGATCACTTCCGTGGAAAATTTCACACTTCAATCATGGCCGTGATAGCTACCATGGGAGTTTTTCAATTCAATCATGGCTGTGATAAAATAAGTTACATATGAAATTTTTGAGCATGGTACTAATCACGAGTTTGTTCATGCCTATGACTATCAAAGGGCAAAGGCCATGATAGTTAAAAAATTTTAGGTACAAAGTTAATCATGGGGCTCATCAAGCCTATGACCAAGTTTAAAAAGGGCATCACAGCCCAAGTCACGACCGTGATCATATTCTTACTACCCTGCTATAAGCAATTTCTCTCTCTCTCTCTCTCTCTCTCTCTCTCTCTCCTCATTTCTCACATTTTGAAAGTCCACCCCATCTTACCATGCCAATTTCCTATAAAACTTTACCTCTATTTTCTTCACATTAACCCTTATTCCACCCACTTCTAATACTTGCACAATCATTTTCCATCACCTTTACGCTTTTCTAAGGTATGATCTTCTTCTTTTTCTTTCATTTTTCTATATTTTCATAGATTTGATTCTTGTTACTTTAAGGTTTATATATGTATGTTTGCTATGATCTATAAAAGTGATGTTATAGTAATAGTAGTTGTATTTGTATCATAATTAGACTTTGACTTGCATGATTTTGTGAAGGAATTTTGCATATCAAGATTAAACCCTAATTTCTATTGATAATGATAGAATTGGGGATTTCTACAAATTGAGCCTAAGTTGATAGATTAGTCTTGTCATAGTACTTAAGTGTTACGTAAAATTGTATTATTAGTTGTTGTTATGTATGATTGAAGTGTTGTGTTTATGTGTAAAAATATGAAGTCGAGTGTTGTATAGTTAAGGGAAGACATTAATCCTTAGTTGAGGGAAGTTGGTTAGGGTAGATGATAATTAGTTGATAGATGCTTTATGTTTAAAGTTGAAGAAAGTTAGAATGGGTTTGCTTCGTATGAATTGTACCTAAATTGTACATGAGTTTGAACTAACATCGATGTTTATAGATAGCATAAAAAAAATCAACCACTTCTCAGCATAAGAGACCGAAAGCTACTCGATCTCCCTCTTCTCCTCCCAAACGATCCAATGCAGCAAGTCACAATAAGGGGATTACTCTACCAACTAGTATGATTAAGGAATAGAAAGAGAGATTCAAGGAATTTGTTGCTAAGAAGATTATCAAGTGACACTATGTGGTAAATTAGGATGTACTTAGGGAGTATGGCTTAAAGATAGCTATGCAATAGCTGTTAGGAAATATACCTTGGCTGAAGTTGTTTACAGTTCAAGAGAAGACTTATAAACAAACAACTTTGAATTTCCTCTCATCTTTCAAGATTATGTATGACTATATTGGCTTCAAAATGGATAATGAGGTGGAGTTCTTTACGTTTGGACGAACTCATATCTTCAATATGTTAACATTTATACAAGCAATGGGGTTATATACCCCAACCAAGCTTGAGGATGGGGAGTTTGTCAATCTACCAATAAGTCTTCCTCGAGGAACATTAGTGAATGAATTTTGGAGAGAAATCACCAATGAGAGCAATTTCAAGGAAAGCAAATCCAAGGCTTCCACTTTAAAGAAGACTAGTGCTCAAGTCTTCTATTACATTCTTGTAAGGACAATTTATGGGAAGTACAAGAGCCTTAGGGTAATGGGAGAGCATTATCTATTGCCCTTATATAGTACACTAAAGGGGTTTCTAGTAAATGTGGGTATCTTAATCACGTTTGGACTTTGCCGACAAATGTTCGATAAAAGTAAGGGTATTTTCATTGGAAGGCTGATTACAAGGATCCTCAAGAATTTAAGGTTGTGGCTTATAAGTGACAGGCTAAGAGACTTTTGCATTGATCCTGTACCATTACCAAGAACCCTTTTTAATTAGTGGGGTACTGTAAGAGTATCAAATCTTGATTTAGATATTGAGGACCCTGGTGCTCCTGATTTGGCACCATCCACATAGAGCTTCTCATTCAGTAATTTAAAGAGATTGGAAACTGTAGTGGTTGAGATTAAAGAGACTTAGAAGGGAATTGTTGAGCTTTTAAAGAATATCGCTAAGAATGTAGGAGTGACTATTCCCTTGTGTTTCTCTGATCCTCAAACCTAAGAGGATGCGAGTCCCAGTCAACCTTCGATTCCCCCACTCGTAAGTACTCTAAAAGAAGAAGAAGGAGATGAAGAATCTAGAGAGGAAGAATCCGATGATGAGGAGGAAGGGTTGAAAGAAGAGGATAGTGATGATGACAAGGAACTACATGGTGTCCAGCTAGAACTAGCCAAACAAGGTGCTAGGGATGATGATGAGGAAGAATCATCTAGGGAGGACGAAGACGGTTCAGATGAAGAGATAGTAGATGAGGTTGATTGACCTGTTTTCTTTCTTAGTAATCTACTTTTCAAAGTTCAATTAACCTTGAATGAAAATGACAAACGAAGTAATTCTCTTATTGATACTTCTTGAGAATCTCTTCAAAATAGAGTAAATTGAAGTGTTTAAGGACTAAATAAGTAAGGGTGGGCTTTGGGCCCTCAAAAGAGCAAAGTTTGACCCTATTGCTAATTTTTGTCTTTACACTATTTTAATAATAATCTATAAGGATTAAGTCAGTAAGGGCGAGCTTTGGTCCCTCAAAATAGCTAAGTCTGACTTCGCTGCTAATCTTTATCCTTATAACCAAGTTAGTAAGGGCGGGCTTTGGTCCCTTAGAAAAATAAAGTTTGACTCTGCTGCTAATTTTTGGTATTCTTAATATAAAAAAAAAAAGAGAGAAAAGAAAGAAAAATGCAAATGTAATGTGTAAGTTGTTATAGGAGAGATTTAATAAAAGAAGTAGAAATACAAGAGAAAAATAAATATAATATACTTTTCTTCTAAATTAGTGTTCTTAAGAAGTAATTAAAGGGTTTTAATACACTTAAGGAAATGGATGAAGTGTAATCAATTTTCATTTGATCTATTTGACTTTGTGGTAACTTTGTACCTTTGAAAACTATCATTACATAGTAAGGGTGAAATGTGCTTTACTTTGATTGTTCTTAGAATATTGGTTATTATTCTAGGAACACAATATGTTAAGCACAAGGTTAATTTCTTGGGAATGCCCTGTCGATTGTGCATTTGGTTATTATTAAGTGTTTACTTAAAGATAAGCAAAGCTTAATGTGGGGAAGTTTGATAAGTGTAAATTATTTTACACTTTCAAGATATGTTTAGGTATAGAATTGATCATAATTGTGATTTAATTCTTAAGTTTTAGTACTTAATTGTATAATGTATTGATTTTAGGTGAATTACGAGTAAGAGGATGAAATTTACATAAGAACAACGACTGTTAAGTCAATCATGGCCATGAGGAGAAAAAAACTTTGAAGTAAAAACAAGAATTATTCAATCACCGACGTAATGAAGAATGATTGCATTAACCAGCAATGTTCACACCCTTTATTACGGGCGTGATTGAGGAAGCATCGATGTTCGCTTCTCAATCACAACCTTGATTACATAGCAAGAGGGTGATCACACCCTCAATTATGGATTTGATGAGTTGTAATGAAGCGATGAGGAGTTCACATTCACTATCACGACTATGAATGGTGAAGAATTTTGTTTTTTGAGATGGTCATGCCTTGAGTCACTGGCGTGGTGAGAGGGACATAACTATTCTTTTTCAACCTTTTCATATGAACTAATACTTGGAAAACGTCAAGTGGTATCTTGAAGAGATAGATTCTAGTCCTTTGATGAGAAGAGTATAAATATACCATGACTTTTGGAATAAAGAGGATAAAGAATAAACATCATTAAGAACATCAATTTATGAAAAAAAAAAAAAATCACATCAAGTCATTCATCTTTGTATGCATTCTAATTCCCTTTTCAATATAATATTGTACCATACTTTTCTTGGAATTACTCTAGAGAGTCAACGAGAATTCAACATTTGTTTGTTATAAAGATTTCTACAGTGGAATTAAGAATGGATTGTATTTCTTACTTGTCTTATGTTAATTTCTTCATTATTCCTACAATTTGTTGATACATTTTGTCATTTCATCATATATGAGTAGTACTTAGGACTTACTACATTAACTTGGTATGAATAAGTGTGTGATTCTTGATAATTGTTAGTTCTGGTGAATTAAACTTAATCAATCTAAGTACAATATAGTGCACAATATTCTCTTAAGCCAAATTTTATTATAATATGTCGGGAGATAATTCTATTGAATAAATCTAATTCGTTGAAACAATTTATTCCTAATAATAGAGATTTTAATTGACACAATTAGGATTTGAAGTAAGTAGTTTTGAGAAGAATGCTTACATACTTGTAATTTCTTACAGATAATAAGTATTAAGATAAAAAGTATATTGATAATATCATACCAAATGGGTGAAGTAAGTTTGTATGTTAATCATTGTATTACTAATAGTGTCTGTAGCAATTGTGGTGGATTAGTGTAGTGTAATTAGTAAATTAGATAGTTTAATAGTTACATCATTTGATAAATTGGGTTATTAGTTAACAGGAGGAGCAATTAGTTCTAGTGTTTGAATTTTTTTTCCTAATGGAGATAACTCTATATTCATTCGTGTTATAAAATGATAGGTACACTTTTTTGTTAAACCGAGTTAAGGATAGAATATAGGTTTATAAATTTTAAAACTCAAAAATTCTAATTAAAGGCGATCAAATATACTAATAACATTCTGTGATTTTAATTGTATAATTAATTGTACGCAATTGTATGAACCTTTTCAAGACTCAATTCATAGTCAATGAGTAGCATAAAATTAATCCTGTCTGCAATTTGATGCTTGTCCATATATATGTTGGCCTAATAAAAACTCATTTTGTGTAACTTGATGATATGAGAGAGAGAGAGAAGGTTGACTTCGACATTAATAATATGGTTGCTTAATCCACGACAATAAGCGACTTCTTGGTATAATTCAATCAAAATTGCAATTTGGAATGTTTATAACGAAACACTGATGCCAAGTTGGGAAGAAAATTATGTTTTCTCCATTATCTTGAAAGAAGATGAAACAAGACACTTCTGGTGAAACTATCATAGCCACTGGTATTGTCAAATTAATTAAAGTACAGAGTTTCTTGATAAAATAGAACTTGAAGAGCTAATCAGTGAATAATTAAAAAATGTGGAAGCATTTTCGAGGGAATTGAATTTGATCAGGGTGCATGTGCTTTCTCAAACTTAGGTGCACATCTCAATAGATGTCGTCAATGGGCATTCTCCGTCCCCAATGCTCATACCTGTCAAATAATGTGAGACAGCCTCTGAACCGATCAATCTTTGGTTATTATATGAAATCTACTTGATGATTCAACTAAAATATTTAATTAGGTAAAATAATATTAAAGAATTATAGTAATATCCAGAAAGTTTATCTTAAAATTTTTAGAAGGTAAATTGTAAATTATACCTTTTTATATTTGTTTTATATGCACTCTTCCTCTATATCTTTAAACCGAATGCTTTCAAGAAAAGCACTTTTTAGTCCTCTAATGGATAATGACCATTTTTCCCTTTAAAAAGTAACAAAAAATCATTATGGTACTTTTCTCAATATTTCATCAAAGAGAAAAATAATAAAATATAACTAAAAATATGGTTTCTAAAGATATAGAATCTAAATGCTCAATTTTATAAATAAGGGATCTAAACCTATAAGTAGTAAATACAAAGTGGTATATTTACTGTTATCTCGAATCGAAGTTGAATCGTTTAGTCCAACCCAATTCAACCTTAGTCAGCTATAAAACTAGTTTGAGTTATCTTTTTTATTCTTACCGACAAAGATTACTGTTTGACTCAATTGACCTAACCAACGCAACCCAATTCTTATATGACCAAACCGCGTTTTCCAATTTGAAATTAGGGGTGAGTGGGTAACCCTATCATATGGGGTATCCACTTGAACCTTACTATCGAATAGGTTTCAAGTAGTAGTTTTTCAAAACCAATACTTACAAGGTAGGGTACAAGTATGAAGTTAAGGTACTTTGTACCTACAATATATACGGGAATTGTGAAATATATAAGGCACAAGTTCTAGGATACCTTATACTTACCTCATAATAATAATTAAATAAAATTAATAAATGAAAAAAAATATCATTTCATTTGTATAGATTAAAATAAAAATAAAAAAAAAATGCAACTGATGAGAAATCCTAAACTAAATTCGATGTCCTCATATTAGTCTTTTTGTCCTTAGTTTTTTCTTTATTACATTTTCTTTCTACTCCATCTTCCTCATTTAGTATGTCTAACTATATTGAAGTTAAAAAAGAAAGAATCTATATAAGGCCATCTAAATAAGGTATGTTATCAACTTATTATTTTTTTATGTAATAATTTCTTTGTATAAAGTTTGAAAAATATCTCGTAATAAATTTATATAACATTGTTCAAGTCAAGATTTATTCGAGATTAGTATTTGTACCTTTTTCCCTTATCTAAGATTAGAGTTTATCGTTTGAAAAAGATTTTGTTAAAAGATTAGAATTTAGTAATTGTGATATATGGATCATCATTATGGATATTGACTATAATTTGAGAGATTATAAACTATAATTTGTATTTTAGGAATATTTTTATTGTCAAAATAAGTTAGTCCCCCAAATGAGTCTAATTTACAATTATTTATTTTTGTATATAAAGTTGAAACCGAGATTTAACTAAAAATGATTTGTTTCTACAACAATGATCAATGGAGAAAATGATCAAAAAGAAAAATAAATAAAAGAAATTGAAAGGAAAAGAAAATAAGTAGAAACTAAACACACTACAACAGATTAATCCTTAGGCATTTATAATTAGTGGTAGTTTTATTTAATGCTTATCTTGTATATGATATTGTAGTATTTTTTTTCAATTGAATTAATAAATATGTACATTAGAGGCAATTTTTTAAATATACTACAAAATGGTGGTGTGGCGACCCTAGGAGGGGCCTAGTAGTATTGCCTAAAATTCCCATATCACGTGTGCACCCATGATAAGAAAATCGCCTTGCAAGTCAGAGATTGCAAGACTCTAAATAGTTGTTTACTAGAGTCTTCAATTTTAATTCATTGACTCATTATATAATATATATAATTATGGATATCTAATTTTTCCACAATTCCTCAGAACCGCAGAGAATCGGTATCCCCTACCAAAATAATGAAATAGGATATACAATTTTCGAAAATTCTAAACTTACTAAAGATAGTAAACTTAAATGAGACATTAGTCGTTTTTCGGAGCATTCCGAATTAACTACACAAGCTTTTCATCATATTGATTCAATGGTAGCACTCTGCACTCGATTCTTATCCCCTTTCCCAACTATCGATCAACCTGCAAGGAAAAGAACTGTTGGGGTGTAAGCTTACGCTTAGTGAGATAATTACCCTCCTCAATACCACATAATAGAAATTTATTATATGCACAATCATATGAATGCATGAACAATCAGTATGCCAAAAACGCATGCAGTGACCTAGGAACTGCATACGACTCAGAATTACGCCCCCTGAAGTCGGGGTTTGGAGATAATTAACCGACCCAAACCAAAATCCGGGTTCTAGACCTTGGGTTTTAATTCATTAGCACTATTGTGCTTAAGTCAAAACAAAACTAAGTATATATCCACATATATATACTTTCCCTACCGAATAATAAATTATATTTTCAAAATCCCAAGTCTAGCGGTGTGGTGGCCTCCGCAATCCACAAACACACGCCCTAAACAGAAGCCACAAGACTCGGCCCCTCGCCGACGGTTGGCGTCTCCCAGCGCCTAGTAAGCCCATCAGCTTAGGTCAGAGACTCAATATATATAAGATGGCATAGCTAGTGCTCAATCCTGCAGGAAACTCGTATTCCTGTGAGTCCCCTCCCATCTTCTGCATGAAGCGGCAGTCGGTGTTATCCGTATGCAATATGGAGAATGCATGATTCATTTTGAGTTCTTAATCGTACAAGTGATTAACTTGATTTTTAGAGTGACCAAACAATTTCATTCCATACAATTCACATATATATATGCATTACAAGCAATTCCCATTATTATATATAATTAAAAAAAATCATCACATTCATCCATAAATTCAAACACATGCATCTCCCATATCCCACAAGCATCCAAATTTATATATATAGTTTAGGTGCATCTATTCTACAAGCACAATCAAGTAAAGAGTCATTGGGAATTTACTCACTCAGTTATGCGGATCAATCAAAATAATCTGGGATAGGTCGTCTCCCCAAAGCCGAGTCCCCTGGACATCGCAAATACGATACTATAAGGATTTGAATTAAAACCTAGAAAACTAAGCTAAAAACTCTTTAAGTTATACTTTGGACTTGGTTTTATAATTTTTCTCGGTTTTACTTAAAAGTTCAATCGCGTATAACTTTTTCGTTTTAAATCCGATTTTTATGATCTTATAGTCAATCTTTATCGTTTTCGAGTGTACTTTAACGTGGTAAGGTTAGATTTTCGAAATGAGTTATACAATTCTGTCCATGGGTCAGAACAGTAGCGTTCCTCATGTGTTGGAGTGTTTTTGGGCCTTGTTTGGTAATTGGCCTTTTTGATAACTTAAGAAATTCTTTGGGCTTGGTCTTTAGATTTTATCCTAAGCTTAAAATACTCCTTAAGATCAGATTTACAACTTTGATTTATATTCCTAAGGCTAACAACCATTTCTTGGGCCTTTTAGTGGGCTTAAGTTGTCAAATGGGCTTGTTTTTGGTTCAAACTAAAGTTAATGACTTTGGTGGGCTTATGGGGCCTTAGGTGGATTTATTATGGGCTTCAAAACAACTTCTCTTGGTTCTTTAAGTTGCTGGTCAGATTTTTGTTGAAGGCCCATCTTAGAGTTCTAAGCTTGTTTTGAGAGTTTTAGGCCCGGTTTTGAGTTTTAGGCTTTGTATGCTAATCATACTTGCTTTGATTAATCTTTTCACTTTGTTCTTTCACTTTTATCATATTTTTAGGCCTCATTTTCCCAAGTTCCAGATCTGTGCATGTTGGTCCTAAGGGGTCCTTACTTGGTTTTTCAACTTGTTTCATCATTTCCTTAAGTGTAGGTGGTAGATTATGCACTTAACTACTTGTGTATAAATCTTAACTTAGGTTTCCTTCCATCAAATGATCCTTTAACTCATGCTCCACATAAAGAAATAAAAGATCTAATACTTCATAAAACCTCCATATCATAGCTCATGTCATACAAAGTTGATTTCTTCATAAAACTTCATGTGATGGATTTTTCCTTAACTTAAGTCTAGATTTGAGCATGTTTAACTTAATGGAAACAAAATCAACATTCAAATGATCATGGAACCTTCACGTCCAGCATGCTTACCCTTCATTAAAGTTCTCATTTCAAGATTTTCTTAGCTTAAAATCTTCCATTCAAAGCATTAAACAAATGCCCATACAAAACACCAACTTTACATGCTCATATCTCAACTTCATGTAATGGTTTTAGGGTTTGTTTCTTAAAACGATTTTTGGTGCTATAACAACTCAAACCTTACTCATATCTTCAAGAAATCCAAGTCTCCTAACATAAATACTAATCCACACATCACAAGAAACACTTACTCGTCCTTAACGCAAAGTTTGGTGGTTGTGCACTAAGGTTCCTCTTTAAGCCTTTAACTTTGCTTCCTCCTTTTTGTTACCTTTTGAAACCCGAATCTTTTGCTCTTTTGGAATGGGGTTTATGGATGATTCTAATGGTCTTAGATGATCTTAAATGATGAAAGAAAATGGCACATGAACAAAGAAAGAAAAAAAATGCCGTGAGTTGAAGCTTTGAAAATGGAAGAAAATGGATTTTGTGGGGTAAAGTTGTTTCCCCTTTTTATGTTTGTTTCTAAAGAGAGAAAGATGAAGTAAAAATGAATTTAAAAGTGAGAGAAATGGAGAGGAGTGCAGCCGGTTGGAATGAAGAGAGAAGGAGTGTTTAAATGCCTTGAAAGTATTGTCTTAAAGCTTACAAAAAGTCAATACTTGCAACTCTTGATGATGTAAGCATTAAGGGGTGAATAGTGATGTGTAAGGGAAAGTGATTGATGCTTGAAAGACAAGAGTATGGCCCCCCATTCCTCCTTGTTTAAATCTGCCATTGGAAGTCTCTTTATGCCATGGAGTGGTCTTGTCACCTTTATTAAAGTTAAGCTCATGATTTCTTGTGAAAATTTGTCCATATGTAGTATAAGTGAAGTGGTGATAAGGAAATTGTCTTATCACTAGATTTTGATAAGTTATCAATTGATAAATGATTCCAACTCTCAATTGATAAGTTATCTAAGGTGATTGGTTGGTCCACTTATTTATATGTAAGGCTTATGCATGAAGATAAGGGCATAGCCTTATAGAAAATTGTTTTAGGATTTTTATCTTACATTGTTTTGTGATTTACGATTTGATTTTCGTAGAATTGTGAAATTTTCTAAAGTTGAATGAAATTATTCAAATTAAATTATCGATTAATTATTTAGGGTTAAAATTCCTTAATGGTTTTAAGGTTTAGGGTTTTAAGTAGCTTCAGAGCTCGCAGTTCTTCAAGCTCGGGTTTTATCGACAATTAGCTTTTGAATTGTAAAATTTTAATTCGTTTCTAAATGTAAACTTAAGTTTTTAGTTTAGTTGATCCTTGGAAACGTTCGGACAGTACTTTTGATTGAATCATCGGCCCACTAAAAGTAAGGTTTACATTTATCAATTGATAAGTTATTTAGGATGATTGGTTGGTTTACTTATTCATGTGTACAAATCTTATGTATAAAGATAAGGAGATTGTTTGATATGAAATTCTTTTGGAGTTTTTCTCTTAAATTGATTTGTAAGTTATGATTTAATATTTATAAAATTATGGAAGTTTCTAGAATTGAATAAAATTATTCAAATTAAATTCTTAATTAGCCGCTTAGGGTTACAAGTCCTTAATTGTTTTAGGGTTTTGTGTTTAGAGTCTATGGTTCTCGTATTCGAGTTTTATCGATAATAGGGTTTCGAATTGGAAAATTAAATTCGTTTTTAAATGTAAACTTGGATTCTTAGCTTAGTTTATCCTTGGGAATATTTGGGAAGTGTTCTTAGTTGAATCACAAGTTTGCTAAAAGTAGGGTTTACAATTTATCCATGCGTAACATGGCTTATAAGTGAAAATAAGGGAATTGTCTTATATGAAATTCTTTTAAGGTTTGGTCTCGAATTAATTTGTAAGTTGTGATTTGCCTCTTAAGAAATTTTCAAGTTTTCTAAAGTTACATAAAATTTATTGAAAATATATTTTTAATTATTTATTTAGGATCGTAAGTCCTTGATCATCCTAGGTTTTAGAGTTCGAGCGAGATTATGTATGTTTTAAGGTTTTTCACCAACTTGGGAATAATTTACTTACACTTATGAGCTTAAGGATCAATTGGCTTAGTTATTTAGGAACATCGTTTTATTATGCAACATATATATATCATATGATAATTTTATTGATTTATGGCTTTTCAAGCGTTAAGATAATTTTATAGAGTTTTAATTTAATTATATATATATATATATTTTTTTTTTTAAAGTACACGTATGTAGGGATTGTGATTTTCTTACATGATAAGAGTTTCCAAATTATATAATTGGGTCTTTCAAGTTCGTTTTGAGTTCCAGGTTCAAAATTTTAGTCGGTTTTCATTTTATGTAGTTTTATTGACTTAGAGAAATGTCTACGGCACTCGAATCCGATACTATGTTTAAAAGGTTAAATTTACGGAGTCTACAGGTGGTATATTAATACAATTTATGAAAGGTGAGTGGGCCTAAAATATAGTTTAGAAATTACATGTGATTTCTCTTTCTCTCTCCCCCTCTCTCCCTCTTTCCGATTTCTCTCTCTCTCCCCCCTCCACATCACCCACACCCTCCTCCCACCCCTTCTCATTTCTCTCTCTCCCTCATTCACTTTGTTTTCTTTTTGAACTTAAAGTTTGTTGGGAGCTTCACATGGCAACTCCTTCATCATTGCTCTCCATTCATCGCAAATAATTTGCATTTTTCTTACTATTTCCTCCAAGAAGTCAGTTGATAATGTTTTCTATAATTAGTGATTTTTAGATTTTTCATTTTTCCAATTCATTGGTTTAACTATATATGTGCAATGTTGTTGATTATGTTGTTTGTATTTAGTGATTTTTAGGGATAGTTGTAATGCTTTGTTCAATTTTTGAAGAATATATTGAATTTGTGTTATTTTCTACATCATTTGATCTGAAACTCTTAATCTCTTGTTGCTTTGTATTTGCTGTATGATTGAATTCTAGAATTTGTTTATGTTGATTGCTATAGCAGAGTTTTAGAGTACATTTTAAATGGTAAAATAAACTCTCACCCTTCCTCCTCCCCTCCCTTTCCTTAAGACTCTACACATATGTAAATTGGTGGTGCCGTTGGGATACCTTGAACCAATTAAATCTATTCAATCGGAATAACTTTCTAAGTCAAATTTTTGGTCTAGAATCTCCTCGAGTGTTGCCATTGTTACCTCCTCTTGGACATTGATCATGGTCACTATGAAATTAGTGAAGGTCCTTGCTAATACCCACGCAACATTTTTCATGGAAATTTACTTTTGAAGAACTTTCTCATTCTTTCCTTTGATCAATATTTATATCTCGTTCTAGATTAATTCCGGTGGTTTTGCATTGACTCTTTTTCCCCCCTTCAGCAATCACCATGGTTGATAGATAAGATTCTTGTGTGCTGATATAAATTAATTTATGTTAAACCAAACCCAATCTAGAACACAAATTAATTTCAATCCTATGCAATATAAACAAATGTAAAACATATTGCAAATGGTAAAAGGGTTATTATAGTAGTTTATCTATCTTAAAGCTATGCCAGCTACTATAATTTTTCAAGCTAATGTTATTGCTTTCTAATCAACCACTTGATGTCCATTTCCTTTCTTTATATGCTCAGATGGTTGAAGTTACAAAACTGTAGCAGTTATGCAGTTCAAAATTTTATTGCCATTGAAAAAGAAAGATGCATCTTATCGATTGCATGTTGGCTTATGTGCATACATGCATAATCATGTCATGTAACTAATTGATAAAAAATTGTAGCTTGTCTCACTGTATATATCTTACAAAACCAATTATTTGGCTGCACTAGATTAGCTAAAAAGATAGAAAAGATGAGGCTAGGTAAAATTTAGGAGAAGTCAAAGGTAGCATATATAATGGGTCAAAGGGTCAGCCGTGCTAATAAAAAGCTTTCTTACTCATGCATTTTGTCTTCTTGAGCTAGTTTAGATGCTAGAGTAACAACACCATGACCATATCATGTGAATCTTTTGATAGACCACTTGACAATTGCCTAATGAAAAGACAGACAAATTATAAGTTTCTTAAACAAGAAAACATAATTATTTAAATATAGATGCACCAAAATACAAAACATTCGCTTTTACCAATGCATATTGAGCATAAATTGCTCCATTAGTCCAAAAGCAGACAAACACATTTGGAGCTGGCATGCGAGGTATCCTTTTTGCCATCAAGTATTAATGGCCAAACAAAACTTCACCCACATCTAACATAAGATTTTAAATGTTTCAAAAGGTGATTGAGTAATACTTATGTTCCTAATGCTCTATCAAGGGGACCCTTTTCCATTCCATGATTTAAGCATCCCTTTTACAAACTTTTTCAAAGACAAAGAATCAAATGTTTACTTTACTAACCCCATATGCAATGAGAAGTCAGGCATTAGTGTTGAATATAGTGGGCAAAGAATAGTCTTTATTCCTCCCCAATTGTTTAAATCCCCAATCATTATTTTAGATTTTTGATAAGATCTCTGTTGCCTTTTCCTTAAGGAATAAACAATACTTTTCTCTTTTGATATGGTTGATATGGAATTCTTATATATTGTAGTAAGCCTTGTTTATGCAAGTAGTTTATTTTTACTAATTCTCCTTCTTTGATCTCTACTAAAGGTACAAATGGTAAATTTATTTTACTCCTATCTTTTGTCCAACCAAGCATCCAAACTGTTTTAAGTGATGTTTGGTGAAAAATAGAAACCTATATCTGATGGTAATGCAAGTAAGCACTTTGTACGAATGTTATTAGTGAGATTTGCTATTATTAAGCACTTTGTTTAGAGAGCAATATGTGTTAGCACTTCCTCTAAATTTTATATGATGCCAAATATATTATTTTTCTCTATATAGTGCTTTGTCATTTTATTTCACCCTACTAATTCCTCCCTTGTTTCTTTTTCTCGTGAGCACTTTCTTTAATTGATTATCAGATGAAGCCATAGTAGTAAGAGACTCCACAAACTGAACACAATAGTGATTATCTCCATTCATGATAGAAATACACTTCAACGATGAGTCTTTCTTTTGCTTTTCTTCCATCTTTACCAATTATCTATCTTTTATATTAATGTTATTTTATTCTATTAACTATTTGATTGACAAAGCTAGTTTTGGTCATGAGTTACTTATATTGTCTGATAATACATTTAAAGAAATAAAGCCAAAAGTTTATGCTATACATTGTTGTGATTTCTCACTGCTATTCTTAACTACTTCTTTTGTCCTAAATATCAATAAGACAAATTTCAACAACTGACACCAAGCTTTCAATAATACATTAATACAATATGTTCAATTTGTATATAATTATACCAATTGTTCTAGTTAATCTTATTTCTGATTGAAGTAAAATATCTAGTTGTTCTAATTCCAATTTTAAGTTTCATACTTTGCCACTTACTTGTCTAATGGCTTTTATATTAGTTTGGCACTTCCTATAAATTTTATATAATGCCAAATATATTATGAATTAGTGAACCTAAAATCAAGCTCTTACCTTATATAAATATGATTAGGACATGGATAAAAAATAGATGCAATTAAGTAGGTTGAGTAAGGAGTATGAGGAAGGGGTGAAGTCGTTTTTAGACTTTGCTTTAGAAAACCCTTCATCTGAAGGAGTCATTCCATGTCCATGTACGAATTGCCAAAATCGAAACTTGTGTTTATGGAAAGTAGTTTATGACCACTTGATGTGCAATGGTATTAACATGAATTATACTTGTCGGTATTTTCTTGGAGAGCCTACAACAATCCATGCTTCTTCCTCTAGTGAGTCCCATCCTCCAATGCATACTTTTGATTTGCATGGTTTAGATAGACTACTTGATAAAATGGAAAAACGCATAATCAAATGGAAAGTGGAGCTCAAAATGATTTATTGGAGTAACCTTTGAATGCCACTTTTGAGGAGGTACAACGAATCCACACTCTCATTCAAGATGCTGGAGAAGAAATCTATCTAGGTTATAAACAACATAGTAGGCTATCTTATATTGTTCTTCTCTTTCACATAAAGTGTCTACATGGATTGAGTGATAAAGCATTTGATGCAATTCTTCATGCGATTAAGATCATATTGCCTAAGGGTGAGACAATACTAAGTAATACTTATAAGACCAAGAAAATTATCAAAGAAATAGGCCTTAGATATGAAAAATTCCATACCTGTCCAAATGATTGTATTCTATTTTGGAAAAAGATTGTTGAGTTAGAGCTATGCCCAACATGTGGTGCATCAAGATGGAAGGAAGTTAAGAAGAACTCAAGTAGTCATCAAAATGTTAAAAAGAAAAAGAAAGCTACAAAGATCTTGTGCTAGTTTCCGTTAAAGCCGAGACTTAGTAGGCTTTTTATGTCTTTTGAGACAGCTTCTTTGATGACATGGCATAAGGATGGTTATGTAAAGGATGGGGTAGCAAGGCATTTGTGGTAAGTGTATAAAACCACATACTTATCTAAAAGATTTCTCTAATAATTATATATAATTCAATATATTGTTGAGCAAAAGTGTATGAATTTTCATTAAAATCAAATATAATTCCTCAACACAAGCGTAATTCATATTTTTGTGTTTTGATGCTCAAAAGTAGCATATATTTAAAGAATTTAAACCCTTTGTGTTTGAACTTATGATGGTAGCCCCAATTCAAGAAGCCAGAAATAAAAAGAGAAAAAGAAGGAAACTTGGAGTTGGAACTACCAACATGTTGGTAAGCCTATTTACCATCAAGATGATACCATGAACAAAATTGAATCAAGTTGCAAAATAAAAAGGGTATACTAGCATGATGGTACCCAGCTATTGTCATGACGGTATACTTTACCCCTTAAGCAAAATTGCACCATTTCATTAAAAGGAAAGAGAAGAAGTACTCGACATGTGTCCATCGCCATGAAGAGTATACCAGCATGACGATACCTAGCTACCATCATGACTGTATACTTCACCCTTAAAGCAAAAACACACCATTTCATTAAAAGGAAAGAGGAGAAGTATGTGACTTGTGTCCATCTCCAAGACGGTACCTTTGCTTACCATCATGACAATACCTACCTAATATAAAATATTCTTCTTCTTCTTCTTCATTTTCTGCAAATTTGGCTTGGTAATTTCTAGGGTTTACGATTGTAGTTTTCTATCATTCTCTCTTCTTGAGGCTATCTTATGTTATGTTTAGCATAGTTTTATGATTTGCATGGAGTTTTCTTGTATTTTCAGTATCGTAGCATAAACTTTTAGTGGATTTTAGCTCTTTTCAAGGTTTAGGTTTGTGGATTTCCATTACATTCATGGAGATTGTTGGGAAAATCTTAAGGAACTCCATTATTGAAGTCGAGGAGCTCAGTTTTGTAATTCTTCTTATACTTTTTACATGTTTAATGCAATGTTTATTTTCATGTTCATGTGTATCATGTATTAAATGTTCATTCTTCATGAATGTGATAAATAGAGCTTATTATGCTAGCTATTCATGTTTTTGTATTGTGATAGTATAAATTTGGAATTTTACTTATTTCAATGGTGTAATTAGGTATAACTTGAGTATTGGGTTAATATCAAGCTAGATAACATTTTCTACACATTAGGCCTTCTCCTTTGTTATCTTAATGGGGTCTAGATACCGTAATAAGATTCAAAACCCCAAATAGAACCTAAGATTCCTAATTTGAATAAGTAATTCTTGAGAATTAGGACTTAAATTCTTATACTCACCTAGAGCTAAAAATTGATTAGAATGAGAAATCAATTCTAACATAATTATTTAAGTAATGACAAGACTTGAATAGCTAATTGATAGTATAGATGAGATATTGATAATACAATGCTTCTACAATACGATAAAATTTACGAAACGAGAGTTGGATAAGTTCTGTAACTATGAGTAAAATCTATGTTTAAACTATCATAAATACTCTAATAATATAGCTAGAATGATCTTAAACAATTGTTTACTCATTACTCATATATCTTTTATACAGAAATTAACATCTTAATACTAAGAAATTGCTAAAATCCAAGTTCAATTCCATTATAGTTTTTACTTCTATTTAAATGACTTGCATTAACATCCTAATGCTTCTTAAATATGTGTGAATGGGATACGTTCTCATGGGATCTTGGTGGAGAAGTTAGTAGTCTAGTCGACGAACTTAAAACCTAAGCACTGGATGGGAGCCAACCTACCAGAGTTTTGTTTAGTTTCCATGCACTTTCCTTTAAGTTTTTCTAGTTTTATTTTATGTTTTGAGAAAATGAGTAAGTAAGATACTTTGAGACGGTTTCTATTCTTATGTAGATATTTGAAGAGGCTTGAATTTAGTTCTAAGAAGACCTGAAGAGAGGAAGGAAAACAAAGTAGCTCAGGCTAATTCCTAGGCAATCTTGTTATAACCCTACACTTCTAATTTTGCATTTGATGATAAGCTGAGACGATATAAGAAATGAAAGTTGAGGGTAAGGAATATATAAAGTGGATTGAAGCTGTAGTTGTGCTTTGTTAAATTGATATTACATTTGTGTTAAGTATTTGGTTGATGATTTTATCTTATTTTCTTAAAATCTCTAGGTTGTGTGAAAAAGAGCAAGTAATTCTTGTTTTTATTGGGTTCATAAATAAGGAATAAATGGAGTGAACTTATTACATTACTTTAGAATTAATGGACAAAATCTTTGGTTTAGATTGTTACCCTTTATGTTTAACTTTAGATTTATGAGCTGAGAATAAGATAGTGCCATTAGTTAGAGTTAAGCATTTACTTTTTAGAGAATTGATTTTCATGTATCGTGCCCTTTGAATTTTCAAATGGCTAAGTATAGTGTTAGAAAAGATGCTAAAATTGTTTTAGTCTTGAAAAAAGATTTCCCAATAAAAAATAGAATGAAAACAAGTTAAAATCTAAAGTTGAGGGTAAACCTGACCAAAAACAAACAAAAAAATAGCAAAAAAAAAAAAAAAAGAGAGGACAAAAAAGAAAATGAAAGCACGGGTGAACATTTGAGGCACACAATAAGTACTTAGCATACCTTCTAGAATGATGAATTCCAAAATGGGTTCATGAGCCCCTAATATTCACTTAGGGAAAAGATGAGAAATAAAGAGCTCCCCTGAACAAAAGTTTGAGATGCATAAGTGAAAAGCGGCCATAAGTAAGAAAATGAAAATTCTTGGGAGATCCGAGTAAAAAACAATCCAATTTTGTCATATTTTTCTAAATTATGATTAGCTTAAGGGAAAGATTAGGGCTATATACATGTTGATCGATCTATAAATCATACGAGTCTTTCTCTTCCTTTGTGACAGCTTACTTGATCTCGGGTTATCCATTCTTAAGTTAAATGAGAGGCTTAACTTTATGGACTAAGGATATATTAACTAATTCTCCAGGATATGTAATTAGGCACACTCAACTATTTACTTAGCTTTCATGAATAATTAATTTCTTGTGAAAAGTTCAATTGAAAAATGCAAAACTTAGTACGTATAAACTAGAGAATAAACTTAACAACCAAAGAGTAGAGAGTTCATCTTTTACTCATTGTTCTATGAATGGTTTAAGCTTGCTTGAGGACAAGCAAGTTGTAAAGTTAGGGTTACTAATAAGTTTGTGAAACCATACATTTATTTAAAGGATTTCTCTAATAATTATAGGTGATTCAATAAATTTTTTAGCAAAAGTATATGAATTTTTATTAAAATCACATATAATTTCTCAACACAAGTGTCATTCATATTTTTTGTGCTTTGATGCTTAAAAGTGGCATATATTTAAAGAATTTAAGCTCTTCATGTTTAACCATATAATGGTAGCCCTAATTCAAGAAGTCAGAAAGGTAAAAAAAAAAAAAAAGGAAGGAGACTTGGAGTTGGAACTATCAGTATGATAGTAATCCTATCTTGGCATCACAGTAAACCTATCTACCGTCAAGATGGTACCTTAAACAGAATTGAATCAAATTGCAAAACTAAAAGGGTTATCGGCATGACGATACCTAGCTACCGACATGACGATATATTTAACCCTTGAAGCAAAAATGCACCATATCATTGAAAGGAAAGAGAAGAAGTATGCGACACGTATCTACTATCATGATGGTACCTTTGCTTATCATCATGCCAGTATCTACTTGATATAAAAACTTCTTCTTCATTTTCTACAAATTTGGCTTGGTAATTTCTAGGGTTTAGGGTTATAGTTTTCTATTATTCTCTCTTCTCGAGGCCATCTTAAGTTACTTTTAGCATAGTTTTATGATTTCCATGGAGTTTTCTTGTATTTTCATTATCGTAACGTAAACTTTTAGTGGATTTTAACTCTTTTCAAGGTTTGGGTTTGTGGATTTCTATTACATTCATGAAGATTGTTGAGAAAATCTTAAGGAACTCCATTGTTGAGGTTGAGGAGCTTGATTTTGTAATATTTCTCATACTTTTTATATGTTTAATGCAGTGTTTATTTTCACGTTTATGTGTTTTATGTGTTAAATGTTCAATCTTCATAAATGTGATAAATAGAGCTTACTACACTAGCTATTGATATTTTTGTATTATGAGAATGTAAATTTGGAATTTTACTTAGTTTAATAGTGTAATTAGGTATAACTTGAGTGTTAGGTTAATATCAAGCTAGATAGTGTTTTCCACACATTAAGCATTTTCTCTTGTTATCCTAATAAGGACTAGATACTATAATAGGATTCGAAAACCCTAAATAAAATCTAGGATTCCTAATTTGAAAGAATTAAGACTTAAATTCTTATGCTCTCTTAAAGCTAAAAATTGATTAGAATGGGAAATCAATTTTAACATAGTTATTTAAGTAATGACGGGACTTGAATAGCTATCTGATAGTATAGATGAAATATTGATAATGCAATACTTCTACTATGCAATAGAATTTATGAAATGAGAGTTGGATAAATTCTATGAGTGTGAGTAAAATGCAAGTTTAAACTATCATAAATACTCTAATAGTATAGCCACAATGATCTTAGACGATTGTTTACTCATTGCTCATATATCTTTTATATAGAAATCCACATCTTAATACCAGGAAATTACTAAAATCTAAGCTTAATTCCATTATAGTTTTTACTTCTATTTAGATAACTTACATGTTCTTTCCTTTAAAATTGCTCAATCAGTTACCTAGATTAGAGTATAAATAGTAGAATTTAGTACTTAGTTATCTTTCTAAACTCTACTCTTTCCTTTATTGCAAAATACGATCTTAGTTACTCTCCTTATACTATTAATAGACCAATACGCTTGTCATTTGTTTGTGGTTTCCATTAATTTATTCATTTCTATCCGTAAGTGAGTCCATTGATAGAATAACATTCTAATGTTTTAAAAAGAGGCAAATTCTTATTTGTGTATGACATTAGTGGAAGTAAGATCATGACACTAATCCAATAGATAGTTTAGCTTGGGAACATTTCAATTCTAAGCATCCCACATTTGCTTCGAAACCTCGAAAAGTTAGACTTAGCCTCTCTATAGACGGTTTTAACCCATTTGGATCATTGAGAATTTCATATAGTACATGGCTAATTGTCTTGATGCATTATAACTTGCCTCTATGGATGTGCATAAGGCAACCAAACTTCATTTTTTCATTATTAATTCTTGAACCAATAGCTCCTAGAAATGATATTAATGTATACTTACAACCATTGATAGAGGAATTGAAGGAGTTATGGGAAGTTAGTATTGATACTTTTGATGTTTCAAATAATGAAGTTTTTTGTATGCATGCAACGCTCATGTGGACAATCAATGATTGTCTAACAGATGATAATCTACTAAGTTAGAGCACTCATGGTGCACTTGCATGTCCTAATTACAACTCCTTTATAACCTCTCAAAGACTATGTAATGGTGGAAATTTTTGTTATATGGGTCACCATCACTTTTTGGAAATGGGACATAAATTTCGATTTTGAAAATAAACCTTCCATGGTAATCAAGAACTGAGAAAGGCATCGATTCCACCATCAGGCTCAAAAGTGTTAGCTCAATTACAAGGAATTAAAGTGACCTTCGAGAAGCGTTAAAGTCAAAGTAAAAAAAGGAAGAAAACTAAGAGTAATAAGAGTTCTCATTCCATTGAAACTTGGAAAAAGAAAAGTATATTTTTTTATCTACCATATTGGAAGGACCACTTAATTTTCCATAATTTTGATGTAATGCACATAGAAAAGAATGTTTGAGATAACATCCTTAAGACCGTATTGAACTTGGAGAAGTCGAAAGATAATTACAAAGCACATCTTGACTTGCAAGATATTGGCATAAGGTAAGAACTTCATCCTTAAGAGCTAGGTTTAAGAAGAGTTATCTTGCCTCTTGCATCTTATACAATGAGGTTACAAGAAAGGGATGTTTTCTACAATATGTTGACAAAGATAAAGGTTCCAAATAGACATGCATCGAATATATCTCATTGTGTGAAAGTTGAGCAAAGAAAGATAATGAATCTTAAAAGTCATGATAGCCATATTTTGTTACATCAACTCCTTCCAATTGTACTTAGAAGGGTTTTACCTAAATAAGTGAGTTCTATATTCATAGAATTTTGTAGATTTTTTAGAAAGTTGTGTTAAAAAACACTCAATTCATGAGCTTGAGCAACTTCAATCTCACATTGTCTTAACTCTTTGCCATATTGAAAGAATATTTCCTCCCTCCTTTTTTACACCATTGATGCACTTGGTTATATATTTGGCAAATGAAGCTATGATTGTTAGACCAATGCAATATAGATGGATGTATCCAATTGAAAGGTATTGCTTGTCCAATATGATTTTATATATATAATAAAGAATAAATTTTAATAAAATGGGCTATTTCATTTACAGATTCTTGAAGAAGCTCAAATCTTACATTTGTAATAAGGCATGTCTAAAGGGTTCTATTGTAGAAGGAGATATAGTTTATGAACGTATTACTTTCTACTTGCAATATTTAGAATGTATTGAGACAAGATTTAATCATCCATCAAGAAATTGTGATCAAGTTGAAGTATTGGAAGAAGGCCATCTAGGCTTGTCGAACTTAGGGACACCTTTTAGAAAGAAAGAATTTTTTGATCTAGAAGAAAAGTCATGGATACAAGCCCATTGCTACTTACTCTACAATAGTTCTACAATTGTTGCATATCATAGGTTAGACACAATTAAAACTCACTTTTTCCTTAAGTTAATAGGTAACAACAACCAATATTTAAGACTACTCATGTGGCAGGAAACATGCTTTATTCATTCATTATCAACTTTGTCTAGGTCATCCTTCATAAGTTGTTGTGGATAAAATTCAAAATGATAAGTTTCATGAATGGTTTCATTATCATGTAAGTTTATTACCAAATTAATCATTCAATTTATTTAAAAAATTTTTGTCTAATTATAATAAGCTTTTTTAGGTTTTTCAACAAGAAGAAATTAGAAAGGAAAAAATATCAAATGAGATTCAGTAGCTTACATAAAAACTCTGTCAAAGAGTTAAAAGATACAAGTGATATATAGTTAATGATTTTTTATTTTATATAGTTGATAATGAGACTGGGAAAACAACTCAAAATAGTGGTGTAATTGTAATAGATAGTAGAGGTAGTACTTATTATAGAATTTTAAGGGAAATTTTTTAGTTAAATTATTAGGATCATATAAGATTTGTATTATTTAAATGTGATTGGATATATTGCACATGTGGGAAAGGAGTTGTGTAAGATAAGTTCAAATTTACCCTTATAAATTTTCTAAATAAGATACACACAAGCAAAGAGTTAATTGATGAGCCTTATATATTAACATCATAAGCACAATAAGCTTTTTATGTAGAAAATCCTTGGCATCCAAACTGGAGAATTGTAGTAAAAACAAGACCAAGAGACTTATATGACATAGGAAGATAACTTATAGATAATGATGGAGATACATATTATGAAAATTAACAATATGCACTACAAACACTTAAAGATATCATTGGGAATGATAGTGATGATTTTCATTGGAAGAGAGATGATATTGATGGTATTATCATTGAGTTAAATACATTATGATATATGATCTTAATAGATGTATTTTCCTCTTAAAATAGAGTTCATCCACTTTATTTTCTAGTTAAAAACTACTATTATCTTACTATTAAAAACCCATTGTACTTTGGATCTATGTATCTTGTTAATGATACTATACAATCAATGTTATTTCGCATATGAACCATTTATAATCAAATTTCTAGCTCTTTTATTGTTGATTTTTTTGCAACTACATGACTGTACTAGTTCTGGTGTTGTATGGTCATTAATCTAGATGTGAGTTGTTGCTAATCAAAATTTTGTTAATTAGTCTACCAATGCTAGGTGTAGTAGCTATATCTCTATATAATCTTGTTTATATAGAAGGATATATGGTTATGATCTTTTATTAATTTTAATTTTTAATGAAAACCATGATTAATTTTTAAATTAATAATGTTAATTTATATTAATATTATTACATCTTTTGGAGTAATTATTCAAGAAACAGGTCATCATAGAACGATGTCGTAAGATTCACAAAGTTTTGATTGAGAAAGGTCAATATGGTATTAATGTAATGGAAGAACACATTGATGGTGTATGTTTTCAAGGTATTAAAATATTTAGGTTATCATGTTGACTTTGTTGGTCCCATATAAGATATCAAGAGGAGAGGGTGGGGGGATAAATTGATATCTTTAAAAAATGTTTTTGAAACTTTTTCAATAGAATTTGAAATTTCTCCTCTTAATAACTTAATTTGGTGAACAATAGTACTTTCATAATTCAACACATGATTAATAACATAAATAAATAACTAAAATACAAGAGATAGAGAGAAGAATATCAGGCTCAAGATGTATAGAGTTTCGGTCTTCTGCCTACTGCTTTCTTCCAACTTCACTATTGTAGATTCGGTCTTCTTTAGCAGTGCTATTCCACTTAATCCACTACATCAAAATAAATCAAGAGAAGTTTACAACCATCTACCACACTTCGCCTTTTCAACTCTCTATTCTACTTATTTAGCTTCTCGACAAGCTAGACTAATTACAAATCTATAGAATACAATCAAACTTCTCTCAAACAGCACTCAAATAACAAATAATGTTTACAAGATAAAAATATAAATCTCATATAGATTAGCACGTAAACAGAAATGAAGATAGTTGGATAAGCAACTTTAATTCAACTTTTTGAAGAAGACTTTGAGAATGTTATGTGCTCTTTCAAATAGTAGAAATTGATCATGATTAGAGTATGATGTAAATAATTTTTTCTCAAAAAATGTGCTTAATATTTTATAATGTCTCTTCTTTTATACCAGTGTCTTCCAACGATTAAAATGTTGATGTTCATCTCCATCTCATGTTTATCCAATCCCAACTTTTAAAAAGATAATCCATAGATATTTAGAGAAAATCTTAGAGTTGAAATTTTAAACTAATCTTATCTCGGTTAGATCTTCTTAAAATATATACTATGATCAACAATTCCAAATAATCTTGAATTTTAAATTTGATATCCCATAAAATTTGAAACCATCTTTATCCTTATCCAATCTTTGATAAATTAATTTCAAAAATTAATTCTCTTAAAAATAATCTTCATTAATCTTAATTCCAACTTAGATAAAATGGGATTAAGTGTATTTCCCTAATATATCTAATCTAGTGGAGCTAGGCTTTGTTCACTTCTAAACTGATGTCGTAATATGTTTTAGAGTTACTCTTCTAAACCAACTATCTAAATAACATTTTATAAATATCTTAAATCTCTGAATAGTTTTCTTAAGTGTTGTACTAATTCTTCTTATATAAGCTTTTGAAACATTCTCTAAGTACTTTTCAAACTTGTTTCTTTTTCAAGTGATTCAAACCTTTTGAATAAATCTCTAAATGAAACTTAATTTACAATTTAAATATTCTAAAGAATTGTTTGAATACCTACATATTTGTTAGTACATTAGCATTTTTCTCTTTTTGTTATCATCAAAATTCATGAGAAATATCTAACAAACTTAATATATTTGCACTTTAACTTTAAATTTATTTTCTCAAAAATTCTAGAAAGAAAAGATGAGGTTGCACATGCTTAGATGATATTTAGGATATACCATCTAATAAGAGAATTGTTTGTACTTTTAATTAATCTTCTTAACTTGTTGATGTGGAGGGACGACTTCTCACTGGATTTCTTAGTACCATTGTTAAGAAGCCCGACTTAGCTCCCATCAATTTGAAACATTGGCATGAGATGCCAAATGCTAATAAAGAACTAATGTGGAGTAATGTTAAGGTTATATTCTATGAATGATTTACTATTTAAAGTTTAACTAACATTTTGGTTGACTTTTTCTTTTTCTTTTATGTGTTTAGTCGAAATTCTTGATTCCAAGGGAGCAAAATGAAGCCATAAAGGCATGAGTCATCATGAACTTAAGTGTGAATTGGAAGAATTACAAGTGAGAGCTGCAATATAAATGTTATAATGAGATTAAATCCATGGATGAGTTATTGACACTACATCCAAAAACAATGAGGAGAGATCAATAGATAAAACTATTAAACATATGAAGTACAAAGGAATGGAAGGTAATTAATCATTTATAGTTAACTTTTTGTTTGATTAACGAGTACTAAATTACATAATGATTTATTAATAAGTTTTATCTATGCCATTTATAAAGGATGCAAGCGAGAGAAACAAAAAGAATCAAGAAAAGCAAAAAAAAAAAAAAAATACACACTCTTGGAATAAAAAGTTTCACAATGGTTAAACATGAGATGGTATCTTGATAAATAGAATAAATGATTTATTTTAAAGATATTATGTATTTGTAGTTTTATATTTTATGCTATTAATATGAATTCATAATATAATGTAAATAAAGTTGAATAAAGTTGCTCCTAATCGAGATGAGGTTTTCCACAAGACTCAAAGACATAAAGATGGGACAGACGTAAATGAGGAAATAGCGAAGGTTGTGGTATATTATTGATTAATTATCTAAATTTAATATCTCTTTTATTTTAATGAGTTTGAGATGAGTTTTTTTCTTTTTAATAGAAGTGATTGAGAATCCAATACAACATTATGAGATGAATTCGACTGGGGAAACTAGCTAGGAAATGGATGCATATTATATGTTCTTTAACCTAGAAAAACTTAGTTAAATCAGTGACAAAGGAAAAGGCCCTACATCCAAAAACCGTAAAAGATTGCCCTTGAAAGTGTTTGCATAAGTTCAAAACAATATAAGAAGGCACTTAATGACACCATCATTTTGAAGGAGCTACCAAAAGTGCAATCCATTAAGATTTTAAGATTAGAGAATCAAGCAACAACTTTACTTGCTCTTTAACAACAAAACTTACATCAGGATTTCTTAACGAAATGCTTTTGCCTACTACAGCTCAAGTAATCTCTTAACTCAAATAATTTATTTATTTTTTTCCCCTTTTTTGTACTCTATAAATGAAAAATACTAGAAGGGTATTTGTTAGTTTTTTTCCATTAGTTTTTGTTGTTTTAGTCCCAAAAGATGGCGTATTGGAAAGAGAAGTTATTAGATTATTCAAAGAGAAAAAAGGAAACCAATAATGAAGGAAAGAATTCAAATAGATCATAAAATGTTGATGAAACTATAGATGACTCCAGTATAATGGTGAATACTATTATACTTTTTTATACATATTTTTCATGGTTAAGTGATGTTTCTAGTCTACTTATTTATATTCAATGAGCACAATCCATTGGTTATCGGAACTATTATGTGGATAGAAAGAGATGTTTATTAGGACTAGCGTTATCTTTTGTAACTTTATTTTTGTTTTGTTTATGCTAGATCAATTTAGAGAGTTGAATCGGTTAATAGATATGGCATTAACATTTCAAATGGTGTATCTACATCTTCAGCTAATGTGATAAAAAAAGTGTTTAGAGATATGTTTCTAAATGAACGCGAGATATTATATTAATTCATTTCATATCTTATATGGTATGAGAGAATGCTTGAGGATGCTAAACGAATTGAGAGTCCTAATATTGCTAATTGATTTTCAAGTTATGCATATGAGTCTCTAACTTGAGAATACTAAAGGATAAACTTACATGTAAGCGACCCTTTTATTTTCCCTTTGAACTATAGTCATCAATAAATGTATATGCTAATCTGTTTTGGATTTTTATGAAATAGAGTTTTTATATCACACAATATAGTGTAGCCAGCTTGTTAGGAGTTAGGAAGGTACAAATGAAATTGGCTAGATGTATGGTCGTAGAGTACTTCGTTAGATGATCAAAGGTATTGATTGGTATATGATATTATAATGGAATAAATATCAAACTCTATAATTTACTTGTATCTTTGGATTTTAAAGAATGGAATATAGAGTCATATATGCATTCAAACTTTGTTTTCCATAAAATTGGATATTTTCTTTATTGGGAAACAAAATTAAATGTTATCCTAGTAGTGGATTATTTCCAATGTGTTGTCATTATAAGTAATCTATAAATCATTCATAGATGAAAAGGAATATATATAGTTGGTAATCATAGAAGCATATATATGCTTTTCATTTCTTTTCCATGAGAAATGAAATAGTGGTAGATTATAATAACTATTATATTACATTATTAGTAGCCATTTTAAATTGACACTAAATATAGAAAATAGTAATGGATTAAAATAGCTCATATATTATGTCACTAATGATAGTTTTAAGTTACTTCTATATAAATAATTTAGTAGTTTTTAATAAATGATATTATAGCATATATATACATTCATTTTTAAAAATTATCGCTATAGCGTTGTGTATACTTATATTAAAAAAAGTAACACTAATATCATTTTAGTACTCTTGTATCCGTAGTGGTTTTACACCGTTGCTAAAAATGCTAATGGCCACTAACCACTAGATATGTGAAATAAAAGTTATTAAAAATCAAAACTCTCCTAGTGACATATTAAAATTTATCAAGAAAAAAAAAGGATTTATTGTATCCACAAGGTACTCTGTACAATTTATAGGGTACAAGGTGATTTCAAAGTACCATAAGATAGAGTATAAATAGCAAAATTTTGAAATTTATACCTATAGGATAGGATATAAATATAGTCTCATATCGTACCCATCCTATTTATCTCTAATTGAAATATACATTTTCTGTGTTTTTGTTCTTTTTTTCCCTGGAAGAATTCATAGCTTACTAAAAAATAAATATATATCTAAGAAAAACAAAAAAATAAACTAGAAAAAATTCTCAAATCTTGAGAATATAAATAATTTCATTACTTTACAAATAAATATAAATTATATTTTAAAATTTTTATTAATCAAGATTTAATTCTGGTGCGATATTAGATTGACCTTCTTAACCCTTCATCATTTTTCATTTCCGGATTAACGTGTCGGTATGGACCTTACAACATTGGTACAACAGTTTGCTCATTTCGAAAATTGAAAAACATAACCTCACAGTGTAAACATTCGGTCTCTTAACTGACCAAACAGGTTGAATTCTCCTTCTTCAATATTGCTAATATATAGTAGTTAGAAAATAATAATAATAATAATAATACAGCACAATTATGACATAAGCAATAATGGTATGTAAGTATATAATAATACAAAGCCATTTATCCATGTAGAACAATCATATCATATCCTGATAAAGGACTTTCTTCATTTCACGCTACCATATGGCGTATATTTATACCTATTATGCTATTTTAATGTTTTCCTTTTTAGTTCCCGATGAAAAACCAATCAACTAAGATTTGTTTACATTTTTTAAGGACAATAGAAATAGTATCAGTAATCTAATCATATCAAAGAAACGAGACCAACGTGCAGATATCTAGCAAAACAAACAAAATGTGAATGGTGTTTTGCTTATAAAGGTAAACCTATATTTGGGGGCATTATTCAAATAAGTTGCGGATAAACTTCATATTAAGTCAAGTCTTAACTACTCAGTAGGTAATCGATTTTTACCGTTTTTATAAAAGCGTTACCACTTCTTTAAAAAGCGTCATCGAAATGGAAAAAAAAAAGTTTGTAGATATGAATAAATTTGTACCGCTTTTAAAACGGAATTACTAAAAATGAGAGAAACAAATTGGTAGTATATATGGATTTGTACATTTATCACTTTTACAAAAGCATTATCACTTTTAGAAAAGAGTTATGAGAAATGAAAAAAATAAGTTGTTTAAAAAAGACTGACCAGAATCTGGGAAATAAAAAAGAAAAAAAAAGAAGTTAGTTGTATGCACAGATTTGTATGTTTACCACTTTTATGAAAACATTACCATTTTTATCAAAGAGCTACTAAGAACGGAGAAAAAAAGTTGGTACTATGTGTCATGGTCCCTAAGTTGGAAGGTAAGAACTTAGACTTATAATGAAATGAATGACATTAGTAGGTGATTGTTCGTTGATCGGGTATTCTAGATTTATGAGTGGGTTTAATTTCTTATGATCAAACTAATTAGGAATCGATACTATTATCCTAATGATGGCTAAGGCAGGTCAAAATTAGTTGGATAGTCACGCTTTCCAAATACATATGGGATCGATGACAAAGTCAAGTGACACCTCTACAAGAAGGATGGGTGTGAAGCAGTCTTGGATAGACAAGAAAAGAAGGCTAGTTCGTCATATAGAGTACAAGAGAAAATGTAATGCTAAAGGATATTAGAGCAACGTACGTGTACTGAACCTCCCGTACCATGACATATGCATAAATTGATATCGTTACCACTTTTATAGAAGTGTTACACTTTTAGAAAACAGTTGCCAAAAATGGGAAAAATTGATAGTTAGTATAGATTTGTATGTTTACCACTTCTATAAAAAGCATTACCACTGTAAATAAGAGTTATCAAAAATTGGGAAAGAAAAAAAGAGTTAGTTATATGCTTAGATTTATATGTTCACCTTTTTTTTTTTTTTTAAAAGTGGTGACACTTTAAAAAGAGTAACCAAAAATTGAAAGAAAGTTGTTAAATACGCATAGATTTCTACATGTACTACTATAATAATAAAAGAGTTAGTATTTGTATAAAAGAGTTACCAGAAATGGGAAAATAATTTGATAAGCATGCATGGTCTATATATTTGCTCTTTTATAAAAGTATTACCGCTTTTGAAAAAGAGCTATCACAAATAGGAAAAAAAGTTTATAGGTGTAGAAGGCTATTTTGATAATTGAGCTTTTAGCCTAATTTAATACCATGGGCTAGTGACAAGATTCATGAAACCAAGCCTAATTAGGGATGTCTTATGGAGATCTAACTCAATAAGTCCAAAATAGAGCTCGTTGTATCGGTTTTTTTCACTTTCAACCTTACTCAACTATCTCACACGTGAAAAGTAAAGTTGGAAAAAGTCTTTCTGAGCCCTTCTAGGCTTTGCTTTGCCTTAATATGCTTTTAAAAGGCTTAAATAAGCCTTAAGCTTATTTTAAAAGGAGATAAGCTCATTTTATAATTAACTAGGCATGACCTAGCCTAAGCCCAACCCCAAGGCCCATCCATTATATGAGAGTTGAGGGTTTAAATCTAGAGCATCGATCCATCAATCACTAAGAGTTGATCCAATAGCTCCCATCGAAGACTCATTTGATTCATCCATCTTAACTTGATCTAATGATTGAGATTAAGGGCCAAAATTTATATATAAGGGCCAAAATGACTCTATAGAAGATTAAATCAACTATCTCATGAAAAACAAATCAAAAACACTGAAGAATCCCAAAATTCAATCTATTATCATACGCGCGCATACGAGACATCAAGCTTGCCTATTCGCGTGTATCATACGTGATCGACCATCAATAGCAGCCTTATCATATAGTAAGTGCTACTGATAAAGGAGGTTAAAGAATATACGAATTTAAAATTATCTAACTACTTTTATTTTATTTAGAGGAAATGGACGGTAGAGATTTAAGACTTAATATCAATGCAATAAAAACTCTAAATATTAATAATATTAGGATAAAAAAATTTTATTAATTTAGAGAAGCATTAATTAATTGACGAATTAATAATTTATTAATTCAAAGAGTGCTCTAATCATGTGAAAGGAAGTAGTCATGGTAGCAACAACTCTTTATAATTTTTTGTTGCATTTCGAGAGCACGATGCTAGAGCTATTAAATGTGATGAGAAAAGTTAAAGATGAAATTTACCTAAATTTCAAATTCAAGAAAAAAAAAACAACAATAGATTCTTATTTTACTAAATTGTCCTAGTTATGTTTGTGTTTTAAAGAACTATTAATTTATGATATTAACAAGACTTTAAAATTATATAAAAGTTGTTACACTTCGAATAGGAGAAGCCATAATAGTCCTATTGTGTAAACTAGTATAAGATAGAAGATAACCTTGTAGCTGCTATTATAGATACATTTTACATAAAGCATACACGACTTAACCAACTTGAAGCATCAAGTTTAACACCTGTTAATAATCAAACCTATGATATAGCTTTTCAAAATACTTACTCAAGACAACTTGTTATCTGATAATATAACAATACTTACATAAACGTTTCCACATATAGAGTTATAATTCACATTAAGAGTTTACAAAAGTCATAGATCTTGGAGTCTATTTATAATAAGATAGGAAATTAGTAGGTATCCTAAGGATTCTTAGTTAGTTTCCTTATAACAAAAAGAAAATTCAAAAGTCTAGATTTAGTGAATTTTCCTTTTCTCACTTTTTCAGCCAACCATACACTAACCTATGGGTAGTTATATCTATACATCCAGAACTTTCACTCGTCACTTACAACATAATGTATAAAGATACAAGCACAACTAGCTTAGTAAGTGGGACAAAAACAGAGGAATATCGTACAAACACAAACAAAGTTATTAGTTATCATGAAATGCAATGTAATCAATCATTTGTAACATCGTATAATGTTATTTGGTCCATTATAAGGTCAAACAAATTACATTTGCTCTAACCTAGATTGAAGAGTTTAACATGACTCAAACTAAACCAAACCCAAGCTTGTATAATAAAGAATACCCTCTTCCCAAGATCACCTTCAAACTATAGCCTCCACCCTTACTGCGACCTCTTCACCTACAACTTAGTTCACTTAAAAATGAAGAAAGGACAATTTCAACTATTCTCATCGAAGAGAATCGATATTTAAACTGACATACCTAATCATCCCCCTAATGGGTTGATATGCATGTTCAGTTACGTTAGTGGTTACATCACTATTCATTCCATTTAGAGGTAACCAAACAAGATTACACAATACAATACTATCAAATCATGTAATACAACATGCTAAGGAGTTCAACTCCTATCATAAAACAAAATACCTATCACAAACATAGCACATGCATTAACAGCTAATTTATAACCACAAACAAAGGCATTGTTAAGCCTTCAACTACTTTGATATAGTACATCAATAAGCGGTAAAGCCACGATGCAAACTTATTTGTATTGATGCACACTTTAGTAAGTTTATACTGTTGATGTTCTACTCACTAGGAGATCCTATATACATACCAAAACTCAAATTTAGTTTTTATAAGATTTATAAAAATGTTAAGGTTCTATCTACTCTTTGTATTATTATAAAGTCATATATATATATATTAAGCATATTATTCTTATATGATATAATATAGTTATATTTAGATATGTACTTAATTACTATAGTTTTAGTATACAAGTTATATTAAATTAATGAATATTAATTATATACATAATTACTTTATTATTTATCATATATTATTTCAATCATATTGAAACATTTCTTTAATCAATCAAGTTACATTTCATTTAATATATTTATTTTAAATTTGAAAATTTAGATAAATATTGTATTTGTTAAGCAAATATATAAAATATTCATAATTATACAAAAATAAAATTACAACATGAAAGCAACTCAAAAATAACCTAAGAATAAATTTTTTTCAAAATTTTCTTAATTAATTTAGTATTTTTAGAAATTATATGAAAAGTAGGGTATAAATGGAAACTCTCCATTTGTCGAAGCTCAACACAAGGTGGACTGCTAGTGATCGGTAGGGTTCAACAGCAGATCATCAAGAGGTTAAGGAACCAAGCTAAAGCATTGGGTGCTTTATTTTTCTTTTTTTTTTTCTAATTTTTCTAAATTTTTCCATGAATTTTCCTTTGAGAGATCTAGGTCCCTAAATGTCTAAAATGATGGTAGGAGTCTATTTATGTTTGTTTGTGTTAGATTGATTTTTCTTAAGGGTTAAGGTAATTTTTTTATAATTAATTTTGCTTTTTCTTTCTCTTTTCCCTAACTAGGAAATGTCAATTTATGTTGTTCTTACTTTTTGATTCAAATTAAAATGAATCTAGAGTTGCCATGCTTAATTTCAAAGTTTTCCTAAGCATTTGGATAGGTTTTAATAATTTTCTTAACAAAATATTAGTATTTGAAGTATATAATATTACTATTTAGTAATTTTGCTAATATACGTATATATTCTTATATACTTGGTACATGTAATGTACAATCACACTTATGTAATTACATTTTTCTCATGTTATTTATTTTTAAATATATTTTCTCTTTAATTTTATGAGTTTATGGCTTATTTTATATATTTACAGATTTTTGGATTAATTTATAGGTATATTTATTATATATATCGAGTATATTCATAAAAATATATTTATATTCATATAGTATTTTATGTAATACTAATTACTTTTATAGCTTAGTGAACTTATTTCTAGGGCCTCGTTGCATTTTGAGTTTGATTTTAAAGGTTTTAACGAGTTTTACACTATATTGAATAATTATACTTTTAAAACTAAACTTAGGTCTTTAAGAAATTATTTTTAAAATATAATTTTATTAAGTCACTTCAACCAACTTTTTTATTCTAATTGTAAAGTTTGGATTCAATTGGATAAATTTTTCCAAAGTCCCTAAATTTAAGTACGATTGCTTTAAATACAATTTTAAGGACTTACAAGGGTCTTCCTAAAAATTATTATCTTATTAATTTATTGAAATTATTAATTTGTAAATTGACCTAAGTTGGGACCAAAAAAATATTATTTTAGAAAGGTTATTAATTTATCAAGTATTAAATTATGAAAGTTTAACTATATGTTGTTGTTCTTGTATTTAATTTATGATATGGTGTTATAATCCTACATACTCATTAAAGGCTATTTAAAAACATTGACAAGGAGACTTATAATATAAGACAATTCTAAAGACTATCAATCTTAAAACTATCCTTAATCAAAAGAGAGAATTAGACTAACATTATGAAATGGATGAGGCTAATACCATGTTAAGTTTAACATTAAAGCCAGTTGATATAAAAATTTAAACTTGTTAGTTTGGTGTAATTTTATACTAACTTTATACTTTCCTCCAATTATAGGTGGAAATCTTGATCGAATCCAATTAGGTTCATCAATTAGTGAAATAAGGGTGGCATGAGAGTATATAGGTTTGAAGTTGAAGTTAAAGCTCCAAACAATTGGGTTTTATAGGTTATCTAACTTGATTAAACTTGATAAGGACACAATAAAGTAAATCCTTATAGGTTTAGAAAGGGCATTAGTCAAATTTTCAAAGTCTTTAGTGATTGGGTTACATTTTGGGAAAATGACTTGGTACCGAATGCTTCGAATATGACAATATAGATTACAATGTGACAAAATTCATCATTAAGGTGAAGTCTAATTAAATTAAGAATGCAAATCATCTATTTGCTACATCATTATATTATTACATTATATTGAGCCTTAACTTGATTGCATATTAATATTGTTTAGTTTTTCAAGAGAGATTAGTAGAGTTTGTCTTTTTTCTTATATTTTCATATCATCAAAGTCTAATGGATGTACTTAACAATCATTGAATTTAAAGCGTATGGAAATTGTTTAAATCATTCTATATGTTAAATAAAGGTAAATTTATATGATATAATATATTTGAACAAGTCAACACTAAAGTTCTATAATCGTATATGAAAACATGATCTTAATGTATAGGGAAATAGGATCATATAACATAAACTTATTAAAAGTAATGGAAATATTATTATGAAGAGATAAGTAGACCTTTTAATTTCAATATTCTAAATATAAGATATCTCAAATTGGAAATTGCTTATTATATCTAAAAGGAAAACCAAGAATGAAACTTGTAGAGTAAATAATTAATCACTATACTAGACAAAAATTAAGGCTAGCAATTTAGCATCTTACCCACAAACCTAAACATAATACTACACGACTATATAAATAGGTCTAGTACATAAAATTTTACACAATTAATAAACAAACCATATATGCTTGGAGCCATTTATAAAAGTGTTAAGATTTAGGTTCAACACCTAAAGGGATTTACAAACTGATTTAAGAAATAGATCTCATAAGCCAGTTTTGATCGACAAACTTGTTTAAAATTAGTATTTATGATATTCATAGTTTAGTTTCAAGGCTTTACTATCTACTTATTATAGTCTCTTTTCTAATCTCCCCTACCGTCAAACTCCTCTTCCCTTCTTTTTCACAATTCATTGTTATTACTCTGCACCAATCTCACCAATTATTATTGTTCTCCTTATCCACTTTATAACTCCAATTATCTTAGAGTAAAACACTTAGCTTTTGATTTCTTTTGAAACTTTAACTTCTAACATTTTAAAACAAAAGTAAGTTCTCTCTCTCTCTCTCTCTCTCTCTCTCTCTCTCTCTCTCTCTCTATATATATATATATATATATATATATATATGATTTCAAGTTTTGCTTCTATATATTTAAACCCCTTTATGAAGCATAATTTATTCAACTCCCAACATTAGTGAATTTACGTGGTATTTATAATAGAAATTGAATTGGATTTGTGAATCAATTTTTCTATATATTCATCTTGACATGTAACCATATTAATCAACCCACATCATAAAAATCATTTAGTCAATGATATAGTGCCAAAAGTTTTAAGAAAAAATATCATGATTTTTAGCCTAAAATTTTATATTTTCATTGGGTTTGTCCATATATTTAGTCAAAAAATATAAAACTATATCTACATATATTTTTATCATTTTCAACCTAGTTTCCACCATGAGCATTTAGCATATTGCAGGGATTTCTAAAAACATCATTTTCCAATAAAGGCTTGATAGTTATAATATATTTATTTTAAAGCTAATCAAGAAACAAGCTCAACTTAGATACAAAACAAGCTTTTTATATGCCTTTAGCTATAGATTTAGATTTTTAAATACGATTAATAAATGACCATATCATAGATTGAGCTTTTCAAACATGAACATACTTGGATTCGGATATAAAAGGCGACCTATTGACACATTGGCATTGACATGACTTGCCAATTCTGGACAAAACCATGGGATTCTTTAAGTAAAATGAATGCCATTAGATTTCCACTTTAAAGGAACAACTCTAGAATTATTAAATTAAAAAAGAAAAAAAAGATATATGAAACACCTAATTATCAATGATACGAGATCTCCACTAAATCTATATCGACATTTAGGATCAAAACTGAGAAGAAATGTTAAAAGGGTGGGCGGATCAAAACAAATTTAACCATGTTTATTGTTGTATCATTTTTGTTAGTACAAAACTTTTCCTGATCATATCATATTTGATTGGCGAGCGGGGCATCAAATTGCCAACCTAGATACCATGATATTTTAAAATCCACAATTAATTTGTTAAAATTTCAAGTCTATTAGGTATAGTGGTTATGTTTATTGGTTAAAACTTAAGTTTAGCCCAATAATTAACCGCCTAATCTAAGATCTTATGGTTTTATATCAAAACGTTGTGGATCTAAAATCTACAATAATATCATCCCATGAGGTCTTGAGTTAAAACATTTGTAAACTCATATATTCCTATTTTATTAAGAGATTTACTTTCACGGGTTTCTCAGTCCACAATTAGGAGCAAATATAAACCAATAAATGTAAAACCATTCGATCGAGATATAGTAATGCTTGTAGGTGTGCAAAGATTAAAAGGATTAGAAGCAACACCTACTTGAAATAATATTACATGTGCATCGTTCCTACTCTACAGGTATGTCTTGGGAACATCATATATCACATGCATGGAGACTTGTACGTTGTTGCTATTAAATTAAACATAATCTTATGACGAGGTGCTATTAATATGGAAAATAATCAAGACATAGAGAATGGTAATGGATAAAGACAGGAACCATGGCTCTCTTAGATCACAAAGTTGAGATCTCAAAAGTATGTTTGGCTGAACGCGAGGGTGTTCGGGTTTTGGAATGCTTGTCAGTGAAGTTCTAAATTACGGGTTAGGTTGCGCAATCCTGTAAATACGATTAAAGCCATAATTGTGTGCTTAACCCATCTAATATATATTTGGATTAGGATGAATGAGATAGAATGGTATGGTAATTGGTTGGTTAGTGCCTGGTGGTTTATGATTTACTCCATTTTCAATTATGTTTGACGATGATAACTCTTATCAAATAGTTACCTTGTTAGTGTCTAAATAGTAATGAGTTGATGTATAGAGAGCTCAGAAGGTAACATACAATTATGGCAACAAAATTAACTGATTAGAAATTTAAAGGCAATCTAGAATCTAACGATTTGTTATTTTGAAATTAATTTATGTTAAGATTGTTTAATTTAACTTTTATTATGGGAATCCACTCGAGTAGAATAGGATGGTGAATAAGGGGCTAACCGGCCCGGCCCTAAAAGGGAGCAGTACAACGTTCTTGGAATACATAACAGTGTTAGGATTAGGTGTATGTCCTGGAAACAACTTCCATAAGTATAAATTTCTAGTGGAAACATATGCGGGTTTCTCATACAAACAAGGAATACTGATTAATTAGTTTTGTTTGTTGAGAATTTTAAATTTCCATTACGTCTGCTTCATGTTTTGGAATAATCAGATGATACCGAATCATTTTCTAAAGATCTGTCATCCGCAAGAAAAAATATAGTTGGACGTTTGTAATGGGGAGTATAATGGATAATTGCAAATATAACCTGTCTACAATTATTGGGAAATGTGGACAGACCCACTAGATTATCAAAAGTACTGACTCCACCTCTCAATAACTTCTAAAAATATATAGCTTTAATTTATTAACATTACTTAAGCCCAAAAACTATTGATCATAAAATATTCATAAATAGCAATAATATTAGAAATTTAACGGTGTTTTCACAGCATATGTATATATATACATATTTTCAAAAGCCTTGAGAAGCCAAAAGTATACATTAAGAATTTAGGAGATTATTGACATCTAACCAAAACTAGTAGACTTGGAGATCCACTTGTAATTTGCTAGGAATTTTGTAATAGAACAAGAAAACAATATCAAAATTCATAAATGACATAAATTCTCTCCATGTTCACTCTTTTCCTTGCAGAAATTAGCCATGAAATCAATTTTCAGTTTTACTGTATATTAAAGAAACCTACATGCATATCAAACGTTGAGCATGCTATGAAATTGCAGTGCAACGACAACAATTGAGGAAAGAGAAAAGACATAAAGAGAACACAGATGTTTTAATATAAAAAACTTTAAATTATTTAAAATAAGAATAAAAAATGAAATTACTGGAAGAACCACAAAATAATGCACCATGTCAAAAGAATATTAATAATAATCTATGAATGTGCTCACATTTTCTAACACATCCAAAAAACAAAAAAGAAATGAGAGAATGGAAATTGTGGACAATCCAGAATCCGATATACAAATGAAATCAATTTGTCGGAAAAAAATGTAGCTGATGGAAAAATAGAAAGGAAAACGATCTTTATTCGATTAGTTAATAATTATTTAAAAGGGTTTTGAAGCATGGCTGTATCGCGTATGGAAGACTGTAACGTTCGATCCTAAACAATTCCCTCGTTTTAAGGGTACGTTTGCGTGCAAAACATGTCTTCTACGCAAGTTGCCTGCTGGTCAATGCAACAAGTTAGTACAACCTCATTTAAAAATAGCGGCGTTGGCCAGTTAAATATTTCTTCCTCGTAGACAACCAAACAAATAAACTTTCTACGTAAACATACAAAGAGACCTATTTTTTTTTTTAGGTGATACCTTCTCCATTCAGTTTCCTTTGTCTTACTTGACATAGGATTACATGTGTGGAAAACCTTTTTTTTTTTGGACAGCATGTGTGGAAAACGTTTTTATGTTATTACAACGTCCATTCATCAAAGAGGGGATTTGGGAAAGTTATTATACATTTAAGACGAAATTAATGCTTTTTCGATATTATAAAAAACTTTGCAGGGGGAAAAAATAAGACATACATAAAAAGACGAGGAGCTTCTTTCTTTGAGATCTTAACTTGCATCCTGAAACACCTATTAACATTTTCACTCATCATTTGCATCCTAGAACTTTATTTAAAAGTATTAATGAAATTTCATTAATTTTTCTTCCCGTGTAATATCCACTTGATGCCCATTAGTATTAAAAAATTTTTAAAAAGGAGATAAATAATTCTTTTGAAAGATAGAGAAATTAATTAAAAAAATACTTAGAAATTATGACATGTTTGGTTGATTTTATTAGGGTGAAATATAATGGTCATTCCTTAACTATAAACATACTCACATATTTGGTTTGCACAATAATTATTTTATGAAATTACTAAAAAATGAGGAATTACAATTCCTTTAAGAATAGGTTTTTTTTTTTAAAGCATATTTTTATATCAATTTATAATACTTCAAAATAACTATATAGAATAGTTATCATTTTTTCTATTTCATTTAGGAGGAATTACAATTTTATTCTTTTCTTATATTTCATTTCATGAATCAAACGTGCTTGCTCTTTTAGGATAAACGATAATTACATGTTAGTTGTTATTTATCAATGATGTGACATCTCAGCAACCATAAACATAGCATGTGAGAACTTTACTTGCCCAGGTTTACATTTATTGAGGACAACAATTTAAATATTCATTATTGCAAACAAAGTTTTACAAGTCAAAGATAGTATATATTTAATATGATGTTATCTGTACTGTATGGCATTATTTGGATGTCTTGGCTTAGGCTGCCTAGATGTAGTTAAGAGACCAAATCTTGTCGTATAGGAGAGAGATATAACGGGCGCAACTTGAAAGTGACCCCTGAAATTCTTCATATCTTACTTGCATCACTTTCTTATGTCATTTCCGGAATTGCTTAGCTGCTTATAGTAAGTCAACCCTCATAGACTCAGTCATATAGTAGAAATTTTGTATATGGTTAGAGGGAACTTACGTGTAGTGCCAATCTCCTCTATATAATTGAAAATGACTAGTAAAGACTAATATTATCAGAAGACAAAATTTTCATTTTAGATATTCTCTTGCACGATTTTTTTTTCCCCCTCCATTGGTGTGATGTGGGTAATCGCTTAATGATATCATATGCTTAAGACATGAGTTTTATATTTCATATGACCTCAAAGGAGTATTGTAAAGTAACAAGTGGATATATGAGATTGGAGGAATGATGAGGAGGAAGGGTAAGTTAATATACTTATGACATGAAAGAGTTCAGAGGATCAAGTTCACTATTCTTGAGGATATGAATGGCTCATCCATCATTTGGAGGCTTATTTGATCCTTAAGAGTAGAGGCTCAAGACGAGAATTGTGGTCCTCTAATCTCTAAATTGTATCCAATGTTGCTAAATATTATAGATTCTTGGGTTCAATGACATCTACATGATTGCTTTGATATCAATGCACATATTAAGCCTACTCATTCATAAAGTCCTGCTATTGTTTGGATGCTCCTATTGTCCTTGAGAGTATAAGTTCAACAATGAATCGTATTTCTTTAATCTCTTAATTGTGTCCAAATAGTGAAGTCTAGCTAAGTATTTATAAGATCTTAGGTTCCACAATGTCTACTAAATTGTCTTGATGATCAAGGGAATATGATGAACCTACTCTTGAATCCTTTTATGGGCTTGCTATGAATTTAAGTTCCTAGACATCCTTACTAAGTGTATAAGTTTACTGGAAAGGAATAAAAGCAAACAAGCCAATCTTAATATTCTTAATCCATTAAGTCAAATCTCTCTAAATGATTTAAATATATAGGTCTAATTACTTAAGCTTTATTGCTAGCCAAAGATTCATATCCAATTTTATTAGGCATTACCCAAATAAGTATGAAGTAGATTTAGCTATTTGAATTTGATAAACAAAGGGGACTGTTATTATGTCAATAACATTACATGTAAAACCTAGTCAAATTTTATTAAGTCCCAAAAAAAAAAGGGAAAAGAGTAAATAAAAAATAAAGGATGGAAAATCATATTGAAAACTAGTAGCTGAACTATAAATAAGCCAAATGTATTTTGTTTACAAGATATAGATATATATGCACACACACCTTTTAAAAGGTTGAACTCTCCCTGACCCTTTTCTTGTTTTCTTTCTCACATCAACCTCATAAGTAGGTCCTCATACCCTTTTTGTAAAACCTATTATAAACTAGAGAAAGAACAAGTTTTCCATAGAAGTCTAAGATTTGGATTTGTAATGATTAAATAAAGAAAGTTGGAAGGAATTTAAGGTGGCATTGGAATTTAAAGGTCTTGGTAAGTTTTCATCAATTTCACAATGGTATCTTGTTTTCTCAAGGGAGGGATGCAAAACCTTAAAAGATTCGTGATTTGTTGCATCAAAAAATTAATGAACCAAGTGATGAGTGTTCTTTAATCCGAAGAATGGGTAAGTGATGGATTGCCAACCTCCAAACTCACTTATGCCTGCATCTAAAGCCTACAATCTCTCACTAGGAGGATCCTCTCTTGTTAACCTATCGAAGACGAGTTCCCATAAATGGAAGAGCTGTAGGTGAGTGTTCTAAAACCTTAGCTCAGACACACTCTGCTCTATTCGAACTCCTACCTAATTGTTAACCTATTGGGTGCCGAAACTAACCTACCAAGTGCTGAGGTCGATCTGTTGAGTGCCAAGTTAAAAGTCTCTGTACACCGAGCTCTCCTTTTCCATTTTACTAAGCTATAACTTCATCCAATCACCTCAGCAACTCTTAGCATAGGTCAGCAATAGCAACCCCAATATCAACTAAACTCAGCTACAACACCTCAAGATTCTAAAGCACAAAACCATTGACAGGCTGCCACTTATCCATCACTTTTCATGACATTGTACTATATTCTCTTCACAATAATTATCTCATTTACCTTTTTTAGCAATGTACTAGGTTATTATCTTATATTACCCTTTATTATAATTGTAAATGTTTCCTTGTTGCCATAGGGACTTACTTTAAATAGTTCCTTATCTTTTGTAGCCACAATGATCTATCATCTTATACCTTGCAGTTAATGACTATCCTTATTCTTGTGAGATACCCTTCTCTAAGTATACCCTATTCTTACATTCTTATCTAATCTTACCGAGTAGCTCGAGATTAGTAGCAAGTGAACCTTTGTATTGGCTTATGCGTCACATTAGACAAAATACTAAATTGTGTTGTGTTCATTGGTATGTCATATCCTACGAACAGTTTCATGGAAGTTACTACATTTGCTAACCCATCCATTCCCTTTTTCTTCGATACTTTAAAAGACCCATCTAGTTACTACTTTCTACGGTAAGCCTTAATGATTATTGAGCTCCTTAGCACATTATCTAATCTCAGTATCAAAGCTTAAGGTTATGAGCTAGAGCTAAGTACTGTAGTAGTTGCTTCTTGTTATAGATATGTGTTCTATTATACTTTGTTTCACTAGTGGAAAAATAGAGCAAGTTCTAAAGTTACCATGCGATATCATATTAACAAACTTATGTGAAATCTCTATTAAGTAGTAGACTTCCTGAAGTTTTGTATTGAGAATGTTAAATTCTAGTATTCAAGAAGAGATTAACGATGCTAAAAGTGTTGCTCATGGTTGCAGCTATGTTACCTAATAGACCCTGCGAACTATTAATGAGCAATTGCAAGACCTTACTACTATTGTAACTAATTTGGCTATATCAGTACAAAGGGTAGTAAAGACTAGATCTCAAGAGAGAGTTGATAAACAAGGTTAAGATGTGAGTGACAAACTGAGAAGACAAGTAGCTAAACATAGAGCACTAAAAGCGGTTAATGTAAACCTAGCTGCTCTACCTTGATATGTTAAGAGGCTTGCAAGGAGGAGACTTGAGTTGGATAAAGTTGAGGAGTATATAGAGGAGGAAGAACAATATGATGGACTTGAAGAGTGTGAGCTCTATGCTCCTAGAGAAGTTGAATACCTCAAGGTGTAGATTCCAAGCTTTAATGAGTCTAGTAGTGCTGATGACTACCTATATTAAGAGGAAAAAATTGAGAAAATATTTAAATTCTATGATTATGAAGAATCAATACATATTAGACTAATTGCTTTAGAATTTTCTAGGTATATAGTAATATGGTAGAAGAAATTGCAAAATGTACGTTAGCGAGCCCGATGAGAAATTTGAACCTAGAATGAGATGAAGAGAGTTCTAAGGAGTAGACTTATTCCTGAACACTACGAGTAAGACACTTTCTGACATCTTCAAGAACTTAAGCAAAGTTTCCATTTTGTAGATGAATATGTTCGAGAATTCCAATTGCTAATGATCCGGTGTAAAGTTGATGAGCCCAAGGTACAAACAGTAGCCAAGTTCATTTCTAGATTAAGATCTAAGAATGGTAATGTAGTAGAAGTGCAAAGACTTAGAAATCTAAATAAGACCGTCCAAGTGGCACAAAGGGTCAAAAGGTAGAGGCGAAATCAACTTAGCTAAGTATAGAGCAGCTAACCTAGTTTGCCAAGCAAAACTTAGCTAAGTATAATTCTAAGGTCGACTGCCAAAGCCAAATGCCAAGCAAACTTGATAATGGTTGAGAAAAGACTAAGGTTGAAGAATCGAAGGTTTAAAGAGATCAACATCAAAGCTTTGGTAAGAAGACTCAAGAGATAAAGTGTTTCAAGTGCCTTAGTTTTAAACATGTAACTAATCAGTACCGAACCAACGTGTCATGATCATCAAGGGAGATAAGCCCTAATTCGAAGTAGAGAGTGCTAGTGAAGGAGAAGAAGAAAATGTGGATATTAATCACTTGGAAAAATGAGTTTTAAGAAGATTATGATGCCCAAATCTAACCTAAGTTGGGAGAATACTGCATGGTTATGCATCTATCACTTAATACCTTTACTGTTAATGAGAATGAACAAAGAGGAAACCTCTATCGCATGAGTTGTTAAGTGAATGGCAACCTATGCATTGTGATCATCGATGGGAGAAGTTGCACTAATGTAATAGCACAAGGCGTGGTGAAGGCTCTAAAGTTGTCAACCCATCCTCACCCTAAGCCTTGCAAGATTTACTAGCTTAATGAGAAGGGAAGTTTGCCTATTGATGAGTAAGTCAATGTCCCGATCACTATTGGTGATGGATACAAGAATGAGGTGTTGTGCAACATCATACCCATGTGTGCTTTATACGTTCTACTTAGTCAACCATGGCTTTTTTATTTGAAAGTGATCCATGATGGATATAAGAACACTTATATGTTCCAGAAGGATGGGAAGAGGGTTGCATTGACTCCTATGAGCCTAAGAGAAGTTGAGGAATCTCAAGTCAAGGTTTCCGAATCCTTGTAGAAGAAGTCTTTAGTGATTTCCCGAGCTTAAATTTCTAAAGATATTAAGAAGGAAGAGTATGTATGCTTATTAGTCAAAAGATTACTAGAGTTAAAGGAAGTTGAAGCATTACTAGTCGATGTGTAGACATTACTCCAAGAATACGTCGACTCGTTTCCTACGAAGTTACCAAAAGGTTTACCCCTTGTCAAAGGTATAAAACATTGCATCGACCTCCAATCTAAAGCTGCCCCACCTAACCAACCTACCTATAGGCTAAATCCTAAGTAAGTAGCTAAGTTAAAGAAATAAGTTGACAAGTTGATTGAAAACATGAGCCCCTATGCCATATCAGTTGTCCTAGTGCCGAAGAAGGGTGGCTCATGGAGAATATGCATTGATATCTGAGCTATCAACAAGATCACTATCAAGTACTGATACCTACGCTCGATAAGTTGCATGGTACGCAAATATTCTCAAAGGTAATCTAAAGAGTAGCTACCACCAAATATGAATGAGATAAAGAGATGAGTAAAAGACTACTTTCAAAACAAATGATTATCTGTTCAAGTAGTTGGTGATACCGTTTAGTCTTACAAATGCACTAAACACCTTTATGTGATTTATGAATCATATTTTGAGACCTTGGATTGATGAATGTTTTGTGTTCTACTGTGATGATATTTTGGTATACAGTACCAACCTCATTTCTCATGTTACGTACTTAAGATTTGTATTTAATATCCTTCGTGGCAAGCAATTGTTCAGAAATTTGAAGAAATGTGTGATTTGTCAAGACAAAGTAATATTCCTTTAATATTTGTCTCTCATAGAGGAATTAGAGTTGATGATGAGAAAGTCCAAGCTATTCTCAAATGGTTGATGCCAACCAATGCTACCAAAGTAAGGAGTTTTCATGGCCTAGCTTCATTCTATCAAAGATTCATTCAAAACTTTGGTTCCATAGCTACCTCACTAACCAAGCTGACTAGGAAGAACTTTGAATTTAAATGGTCCAAGAGAGTTTAGAAGAGTTTTGAAGAGATCAAATCTAAGTTAACTTCTACCCTAATGCTAGTATTACCTGACTTTAGCAAGGTTTCTGAGCTAAAATGTAACGCATCTAGAGTTAGCATTAGAGCTGTTCTCATGTAAGAGCACTATCCAGATGCATATTTTAATGAAAAGCTCAAAGTAACACCCTGAATTACAAGGCATTTGACAAGGAGTTCTATACCCTTATCCGAGCACTTCATAACTAGCAACATTATCTACTACTAAGAGAATTCATTATTTACATAAATCATGAATCTCTTAAGCATCTTAGAGGATAACAAAAACTTTCTCGATACCATACTAAGTGAGTTGAGTATCTAAAAACCTTTTGCTAAGTCATCAAGCACAAGAAGGGAAGTTCTAACATTATAAATGATGCTATTTCTTGTCGACATGCTCTTATCACGACGTTACAAGCTAGGATACTTGGGTTTAGTACTCTACCTGATCAATATGAACATGATATGTACTTCAGACCTTTACTGGCCAAGTGCAATGTTAGAGGAGTAGTGGATGGATTCTACTTGATTCGAAGGTTCTTGAAGGAAGGGAGACAAATCTATGTGTCGAGCAGCTTTACTAAGGAATTACTTATATGGGAGGCCCATGTTAGGGGCTTAACTGGCCATCTTAGTGAGAAAAGGACTGTTGAGCTATTAAAAAAACATTTCTATTAGCTTGGGATGATGAAGGATGTGCGCAAAATTCTTAAACGTTGTGAAATGTGTAAGTAAGTCAAGGGAAAAAAGGAGCCATATAGAGAAGATACACCTCTACCTATACCTAAATGATTGTGGACCAATCTCAGTATAGATTTCATGCTTGGCCTACCCAAAGTACCTTGAAAACATAATTCTATTATGGTGGTGGTCAATTGGCTTAGAAAAATGAGTCGCTTAATCTTTTGCCACAAAGCTAATAATGTTTTATTTGTTGCGGACCTCTTTTTTGCAGGAGATTATAAGACTCCATGGAATTCTAAGGAATATTATCTCATACTATGACTCAAAGTTCACAAGCTTCTTTTGGAAAACATTATGGAAGAAGTTCGGCACTAAACTTATGTTCAGTACTTCTTGCCATCTACAAACAGACAACTAAACAGAGGTCATGAACAAAAAAGTAGGAAACCTCCTTTAAGCTATTATTAGGAAAAATCCGTATGATTGAGATATATGCTTACCCATCATTGAGTTCACATATAATTGCTCTACCCATAGTTCAACAAGAACGTCACCTTTTAAGATCGTTTAAGGACTTAATCTGAATTTACCATTAGACATGATTACCAGCTCAACCTTTTAAGGAGAGATTCAGTCAAGTCTGTAGCGTGACAAGGAGTCTTAGAAACTACATCAGAAGATTTGTAAAGTAATTAGCCAAGGCAGTGGCACGCCAAAGAAAATAGGGAAGCTGATCTAGAGGAGAATTATTTATAGCCTAGGAAACCTTATGTGGATTCACCTCAGCAAGGAGTGGTTCTTAAGGAAAAGAACAAACAAGTTGTCTCCTAGGTAGGATCGCCATTTTAAGATCTTTCGATGCATCAATGACAACGCTTATGAGCTAGAACTACTCAAAGGACATGGAGTGTCTCCAACTTTCAATGTCACTGACTTGATACCTTGTCATAGCCCGAAGTGGCAGAGTCGTAACAGTCCTACCGTGTAAACCATTCTAAGATAGAAGTTGGCTTTACAACCACTATCCTAGACCTGATCTACATAAAACGTAATCTACTTTGAAGTAAACAGTTCGTAATTTAAATAAGTCATTTACCTAAGAAAGTAAGAAAATATACATATACACTAAAATTCAGTTATTACAATTAACGTTTATAACATTTTACTGTAATCTATTTCCTAGTTAATATATTATTCAAAAATGAAACATTCTAAAATAGGAGTTTAGACCTTAAAAATATATGTCTGTTCTTCAAATGTTTTTTCCTCACTCTCTACAATCTAGCAATTGCTAGATTCAGGATAGTTGTAAGTCGCTTCTTTGCTAGCACCTACAACAACGTTTATAAGGATGTAAGCTATCACAGCTCAGTAAGTAGGACGGAGGACTTAAAACTATACCGTTAATACAAATAATGTTATCAATCAAATTATTAGGTGCAATGCATGTTTAAGCAAATGCTATCGTACAATGTTGTTCGGCTTGTCGTGAGATTAAAGAAATTGCGCTCGCTCTAATCTAGGTTAAAGAGTTATCGTTAATGTAATAACTCACGACCAAACCCAAGCTTATACAATGGAGACACCGCTCCTCACATGACTACCTTCAAACTATTGACTTCACCCTTGCCATAACCTCCTCACCTGTCACTTAGTTCGACTAAGGATGAAGAATGGACTCATTATGCTATCCAGTGCTATCCCTTTTGAAGGGGTCAGTATTTGGCCGAAGAATCTTAGGTTTCGCCTAATGGATTGCTATGTAAGTTCGGTTTATAGTTACAAGTCATATATTTATTAAGTCCAGTTTAGTGTGATCAATTATTTCATACAATACAAGCCAGATCAACAAACAAAATCATAGCATCACTCATAATTATGCACATACATACAGTGAACTATTCAACAAGCACAACCAAGTATAATCTCAAGCCTCCAAAATATAACAATTTATTAATCCCAACTTACCTCGACTGCTCGCTTACTCACTCAAGGTGAGATTCGTTCAGTCCATCGCTAATGATCTCTATAATACCAACGTTGTCTCAGTTTTCATATAATTGTTATAGGTTTGTTTTATCCTATGACACTTATTATTATCTTTGGTTTATGGTTTAATATGTCCAATTATTTAGGTTTTCAAATCTTTTACAATTATTCTAGGTTTGGGTTCAGTTTCCGCATCAATTTCTAAATTAGGTTGTAATTCAATTTCTAAACACTATTTTATATATGAATCCTAGAAACTCGTTTCAACCCATAATGTGAAATTAATCATATTATTTTCAGGTATACTAAATATCATAATTACCCCTAATCAGTATTTTATTCCACCCGGTACACTTATATCCTTATTACTGTACCGAATTTACTCCTGATGTGAGAAATTTTTACATTTTTCATATAATTACCTAAATTTAAGTTTTCTATAAGATTTATTATATATTCCTATTATTTGTATAATATCAATTTTTATTATAATATCTTCTTATTTATTATATTTCCAATAAATGCATATTATGTATTATCACCTATCATATACATAATACATATCTAATATTTCTATAACTCTAATTATCATCTCCCAACATCAATTAACATTTCAAAATGTCTAAAATCATCCCAAATTAGATTTTGCACCTAATTATCCTAATTTACAAAAATAACTTAAAATTTACTATTTTTCTCTATTACTTATTTACTATATAATTACCCTAATAATTACATTTAACACCCTAAATGCTACAAGTATCATACTTCATCATATTTTAATGTCCTAAAACATATAATTATACACTAAACCAGTAATTAACTATTTAATTACTTAATTAGCCCTAAATTACTCATTTTAGGCATCATTTTAAAGCCTAAAAATTTCAAAAATTAATTTTTGAAAAAGGGCTTTGTGCCACTATTCTCTATCACCTAAATAGTTTACAAAAAAACTTTAGGCTTCAAACTACACTCTTAAGCCTATTTATTTCTAATTCTAAACAAACTCGGTTTTGTTCAATTTCTTAAGTACCTTATATTTACAGGCATAACCAAACTTAATCACTATTTTCTCCTAAATCTACATACAATAAAACATCATAATCTCAAATTTCATAATTTTTTGGACAAAATTAGTAATTTTAATAAATTTTACAAAATTAGGCTAGGATTGGACTTACTTGGCCGTTGGGATTTTGGTCGCCAGCGGCGGCCCTAGGGGTATCGACTAAGTTGGGCGGTGGAGTGGTGTAGTGGCGGTTGTTCGTTTCCAGATAGCCGATGGATGTGGGTTTTCTTCCAAAGCCCTAATTGTATAAATTTTTTATAAAACCCTAATTTCCTCTCAATTTCACCTTTCTCTAATTTTCTACAATTTCAAACATTCAAAATGAGCTTTTGAAAAATTTAGGGTATTTATAAGGGTCTTGGGGAATTATTTTGCATTAATTAGATAAGACAATTATCTTATTATCTTGTTTTATCTCTTCTTTTTTTCACTTTCTATTGGTTGATTTTGTTTCTTCAATTCTAGATTGCTACAACCACTTTCTAGAGTTTTCCTCATTTTTTCTAATTTTTCTTTATTTTTCCTTAATTAATTATGAATTTTCTTTAATTATTTAGTATTATTTTAACACATTTCGCGTATTTTAAGTAATTACGTATATTTTTATCTACATGTAAATTCATATATAGTATAAATAAATATTTCTAAATATTATTTAGGTTATTTTATGATTTTTAGTGTATATATAATTTATTTATAATGATTCGTTAATTATCGGAATGCATTTTATGTATTTTCGATAAATATAAATAATATACTAAAAATTTGGAAATTTTATATTTTTTTATTTTATTACTTATTTTCTTAAATTTGAACTTACGAGATTGCTTTTACTAATATTTCTATATTTATTTAATAATTTAAACTCGATCGGATCCTTTAATCGATCGCCCTAAATTTTATGAGCCAAACTCCGTGTAAGACTGTAAAGGGTATCCCATAAGAACATGAATATTCATTAATTACAAGGTGTAAGATGATAGATCATTTTGTCTACNTTTTATGATTTTTAGTGTGCATATAATTTATCTCTAATGATTCGTTAATTATCGGAATGCATTTTATGTATTTTCGATAAATATAAATAATATACTAAAAATTTGGAAATTTTATATTTTTTTATTTTATTACTTATTTTCTTAAATTTGAACTTACGAGATTGCTTTTACTAATATTTCTATATTTATTTAATAATTTAAACTCGATCGGATCCTTTAATCGATCGCCCTAAATTTTATGAGCCAAACTCCGTGTAAGACTGTAAAGGGTATCCCATAAGAACATGAATATTCATTAATTACAAGGTGTAAGATGATAGATCATTTTGTCTACAATTACTATAAGTTCATGTGAGATACCGTTCTCGGAATACACTCCTTTCTCATACACCTTTTTAATCTTATCGAGAAGCTCGAGATTAATGGTAAATGGATCTTAGTATTGGCTTGTGCATCATATCAGGTGAAATACTAAGTCGTGTTATGTTGGTTGGTACGTTACATCCTACGAGCAGCTTTTAAAAGCTACTGTGTTTGTCAACCCATCCATTCCCACTTTCTTTGATATCTCGAAGGACTCATCTAGTTAGTACTTCTTACAGTAAGCTCTAATAATTATTGAGCTCCTAATCACATCAATAAAATACCCTAAACCTCTTATTTATTGTTGATTTTATTTTTGTGAGAGCTATTGATGGTGGTTCAATTTGAGGAAACATTTGATTTAGAGATGGATATTTATTGTTGTATTTTTAGAGTATTGAAGGATGAACCAAATACTAGATTAATTTTACATTTAAGTGTACAGTTGTAGCACGATAGATGGAGACTAAAGCGATGGGTGTTATGTGATGATCGATAGCATGTATTGTGTATGGATGATGTAATGCACGGCATACATATAGACTATATGTTGTGTCTGGATGGAGAGTGTGTCTAGGCATGTGACAATACATATCGTGTGTTGTTGTGAAGGTGGTATACATAGCGTGTGTTGAAGCTACATACCATAATGTGTGTAAGGATTCATTCGGAGAATTAAATTTTATTAGAATTATTTAAAGATTTCGATAGATAATTTAAGAGAATTAAATTTTATTAGTATTTGTTTACGCCTGAGTATCAATAGGTGATATAAACACATAGCAGGTTGTAACACTCTAACATTTGAGCATTACATTACAAGTCTTTGTCATGTTTAGTGCATGGAAAAATTGGTCTTTGTGTTGTTATATAATAGATATAATAGTTCATACCATGTCTACTAATTTAAACTTTTAAATAAGACAATTGTGATACTATTCATGACATAATATTAAAGCTAGAAATTATATATTCAAATACATATGTTGTCTATTAACCTCCATCAAATTAAGTACCAATCTTATTGAGTTTGATCAAAATGGATCATGACATTTGCAATCCTATTTACCCTTTTATAACAATGTTAAATTTTGGCTTACTAGCATTGCTAAAGTAGTAGCTTGCTAATAGACATATGCAAGCAACTTATTGGAAATGCATGTGGTATATTTGTAGAGATGTAAATGGCGAGTTAAAAGTAAACTTTCCAAAACCTAAACGTAAACCTAAATCCATTGTGTTCAAAAATTCAACTAAACCATACAAGGTATCTTAGTATGTGCATGAAACTAAACCTACAATAATGCATAAAAAGCTATGTAAAACCCAATTGATTACCTAATTTGATTTAATAGAAACTAATGGACATTGTGCCTGTTATCCATATGTAAAAATTAAATATAACAAAGTGATTATATTAAAAGTATAAAACGGTTATGTAACCATATACAATATTTAGTAGTTTGAGAAAATATGTATTTTCTCATTAGTCTAATAATAATAATAATAAGTCTCTTCAATTAAAGAGAGATATGAAAGAAGTATAACATTCAAAAGTTATGCATTTATTGGAAAATAATGGATGAGTATGTTCATAGGAAAATAATTGTCAAACTTGTGAAGTACCATAGATTCCAACAATTGTAATTAACTTTGTAAAGTTAGTATATAATTATCACAATGATAAATATAAAATGTAATGAAAAGGATACATTCATGAAGATGTTGAAGAAATGAGATAAATAAAACCATAAACATATAAAAGAAGAAATGAAAGGAAAAGACAAAGGATCACAAATCTCCTAATCTTTAAACTTTGAGAATAAATCAAAATGGAAAACTAATCCATAACTTATGCTCCTTTGAAACTCAAGTGTCGTTATACTATATTTTCAAGTGACAAAAGTTGTTTAATTGTAAACATTACAATTATTTTGTAAATAAATACAAGCCACAATTGAAAATTTGTAATTCATTCAAGAAGATCCCTTCTAAAATAAAAGAAATTTTCTATCAAAATATTAAATTTGTAAGAAATTTATCAACAACGCAATTTGTGATGTATCTAAATTGTTGGAGATCCTACTCAAATATGTTCTGTCATAAAATCACACTGAACTTCTAACTTTCAATGACTATTCACTTTGTAGACATGAAATTAAGTTAAAAGGAACTACTTAAAGTTATTTGATTTAGGAAAATACTCCACTATAAAGATTATAGAGATGGTAGTTTATTAATGGTTGGATTAGACAATGGGAAGATATGTAGTTAAAAAGTGCGTTCCTTATTAAATTAGAGTTATTAAGGATATATTAATCTTTTTACATAATATATTTTTTTAGTATATGAAAGACACCAAATGACAACTATATTAGGTCCTTTCCCTTTAATAATATAGATAGATATAAATATTACATATAATGTATTTTAGGAAAAAAGGTAAATTATTATACTATTGTCGCATTGCATACCTAAGAAATGAAAAATTAATATGCATAAAACAAATTGATGTATAATATTAATTATATATTACATATAATGATTTTGGGAAGAGGTAAACATATTATTATGTTATTATCGAATATTGAGAATGTTTATTTTCGTAAATTTCTTAAACTAAAATTTTAATTTACATTACTTATGTTAGCTAATATATTTCAGCAAAAAGCTTTAGAATTTTTTCGATTCAATATCTTCAAACTTGAGTGAAATTCATTTTTATATTCATTATATGTGTTTTTTTTTTTTTAGCCTAAAGATATTCATAGCATGATTGAAATTACTTAAAGTGCATTGTAAAAAAAAATAAAACATTTTATCATTTCAAAGTTATCATATTGCTTGAATGACCACAAAATCTATAGTGCTTATATTACTAAAGAGAGAAGAAAATAAGATATAAAGAAAAAAATAACATATTTTAAATTAACAAAGCTTTTTGGTTATTTTTTTAGTCTTCAATATTTTATCAAGTAAAATATAAAAGAAAAAAAAAATAAAAGCATAAGGTCTATATCAAATAAGGTCCTATCTTTCATTTCAATGGGATTGTTACAGCCCTCTATCCCACCTTTATTATTATATATATTAGATATGAACTACTAAACGAAGAGTGAGACTGGTCTTATAAAAAACACAATGAGATTATAGAAAATTGAAAAAAATAAAATCATAAAATCTATTACCCATTATCTCTATCGAGACATATAGTTATTGGAGAGAGAAGATAAATATTATTGTAGATAGAAGATAGTGAAAAAGCATTAGAGATAAATTTTGCAGTTTTTTATGGTTGTCAACTCCACAAAAATTGTTGCCCGTTATCTCTATTGAGAGGTTTCAATCATTGGAGAGAGAAAATAGTAGAAGAGAATTAGAAAAAAATGTTATAGCTATTTACAATTGCAAAGCTCTACAAAATCTAAAGCCTATTATCCTAAGTTAGGCAAGTGGCTATTAATATTTACTCCACTTATAAAGATGTTAAAAAATAGTTGTTGGTATTTATCAAAACCTTGTACCTTTAATAATATAGATATATCAAATTTTAAATTTTTATGTAAATATAAATTTCATCAAAAATTATATGATTAAGTTATATTAAGAGTAATTTGAGTTAATAATATCAGGTTCAAGATGTCAAGTACTTCAGTCTGTTTGTGAGACCTATATTCTATGGGATTTTGAAAATTAAACCAAAAGCTAATTCATTCCTTAAGGAAATTTGCTTAGTTATGTTTTTGGATTTTTCTATGATCTTACCTATATTTTTTATGGAACTAGTCTTGTCCTTCATTTGATCTTTGATTTGGCATCCATCAAATTTAAATCATTAAACTAATTATATTTTTAACCGTTTAAATATAGTAGATATCAAATTTATAATATAATAGAGGGCAAAATTACTCCAATCAAAATAGATAATAGAACCATAAAAAATCTCTAAATTTTTATCAAGTCCCGTCCCTTTAGATACTTTACAAGACTAAAACTACTTGCCTCTCTACACACCGTTGTTCCATAAAGTACCTAGAAATAAAGGTTATGGAACACTTAACACCAAGTTGTCCTTGTGTTTTTGCAAAATTACAGTCGTAGAACATTGGACATTACAATTTGTTTACTTTGCACATAGAAACGACCACTGCGGTCGAGTTGGACGACCAAAAGATACACCTTATGGGCCTGGCAACAATCTACTCAATGGTTGAAAAGGTCATAATCCATGGAAATCATAAAGAAGCCAAGCACTACGGGCCTACTCAAGTCACAACTGAGTTTGCCGATGATAGATGGCTTCGCACTTGGCCCACCAAAAGTTGGTATTTAGACGAAGACCGTTGTCTCTCTATATTATTTTCAACGTGAGTGTTGTTCGTCTATTTTGAAATTATTTCGTCCTCAATGACATTTCCAGCCTATATAATTTCACTTTTGTAAGCAATTCCAGCTCCTACATCTTGGTACTTGGTGTGGTAATCCTTTATTTAGGATGGAGAGTCCATAATCATACATAAACCAGTCAAGCCAGAGGCAATAGAAAGTTTCAATCTTCCAATGTCCTCACTCATCTTTTCGCGTGATATGCTTAAACCTCACTTCCTATTTTTCTTTTTTAATTTTTGCCCCTTTTTCTTCAATGTCCGAACAGGGGAAAGAATAGATAGACTTGCCCAGTCAATTGCCGGGGGATCCATGATGGACAAGTTGAATGAAAATTTAATAACTCAAAAATTTAATCACTCATTATGTTTTTATTTTAGAATACTAGAAGTTGAATTGTAGAAAGAAATGGAAAAAAAAAAAAGAAACGAAAAGAAAAGAAAAGAAAAGAAAGGTATTATCTTATTGGAACTATAGTAAAACTGGATGATAAAGATAATGAACCGCTAGATGATAAAAGAGAGAGAGAGTGATGTGGAAGCAGATGCTAGAGAAAAGATTAGAGTAAGTAGAGCGTACAATCCTAAATTACAATACAATATTAAGATTTCCTTTCTTAACAGCCGTTTGTCAAATCCAAACATGTTTAGGATACTTGTTTATTAAAAAAATTCATAAATGTGTTTAACTACTAGATCCGAACTTTCAACACATTTACAAACAAATTCAAATGGATTAAACACGTTTATTAATTATATCAAGTTTTATTTATATTAATGCATCTATAACAGTGCTCTGCTAAGTCTGGAATTTTTATTTATTTATTTATTTGGATTGGGTAATCTCTTCTATGTTTGGATTAACAAGTCAAATGTTGAATTGCTAGCCCTACTTTTAAACCATTTTATATGTCCTATTTTGCAGAACTATTGCAATGCCACTTCGACGATCCAATCTGTCCCATGTTTGGTAGCTACTCATTCGGAACAGTGCAATAGGAAGCACCTACACACAAGTGACCAACCATTCAAGAATGAAGAGGCATTCAATTTATCAGTAGAAATGTAAAGCCAAAGATTGAACCAACACAAAATTAATGGGAACAGTGTCACAATTACCACTTAAAATTTGCATGTTTTTTCAATTTCACACCTGAAATTAAAATTACCAAATATTATAATAACTATACTTTCTCGGACCTTACACCTAAAGTTTAAATCTTGTAAATGCAATACCTAATTAAACTTATAAAATTTACTATCTTCATAAGAAGGTGGCATGACATACTCTCATTGGTCAAAGAGTCTGTATAAGTTACGAGACGGAAAGTAAATTTGATTAGATATCATATATAACAACTACAAATTATGTATGTAGTTAGGAAAACGCTCTCGGATAGTATTTTTGACAATATCCCCAGTTTTATCTACTGATGGAAGGGCATACGGGTGAGTAAACTGGAAGATCAGCATATCAATTCTACAACGGAGAATAATGCTTCAGTGGATAAAACGGAAAGAAGCAAAATTTCAGGCTATCCATAACCTGGACTCCAATTTTGAGCAATAACTATACGGCCAATGCAATAGTTCTGCTAAAAGCATCGGGCAAACATGAGAAACAAATCCAACCATCTTACCTGACAGAGTTAAATAACAGCAGCCAATAGGAAATTTCAATCTTCCACTCAAACTAGTATTTGCTAATACGACGACAAGAATGCAGAAATTGCATGGTGGATAAATATGCCATGCAGACAACAAAAAAGCACTGAAATGCACCACCCAACGAAAGCCAAAGTCCAAATGTTTCAGCAGATGGGATGAAATAATAGCTGCACTTGCTGAATGGAAAAATTGAAACAAAAGAAACACTGCTCTTCAGAAACAGTGTACCCCATGCAATGATTAAGCAGATTTCATTAGATGAACAAGACTCCATCTCTACGCTACCATGAAATTAGTAACGTTGTCTGTTTCCATTACATCGAGTACTGTAACATGTAGTTTCACAAAGATGTTTGCAGTTAAGGTAACTCATTCCACATCCAAACAAAGATAAGAAAGACTCGAATTGACCTGTAGATCTTGGGTGAATAATGATGGTTTTTCATTCATAGAAAAAAAAAAAAAATGAATGTGTATCACAAGAAGAGGCAAAAAGAAGACACAACACCAGGATCCCATATAGTGAAATTCCCAAAATTGTCTCATTCTTCCATGGCTTGATTTTCCTGGTTTTGCTGATGAGAAACCTTGACTGTGATTTTGGGTAAAGTGAGAGATTGGTCTTGTCTGAGGACAGCCGGAGCTTTGACCAGGGAAATGCCCTGCTCCAGCTCCTTTGTGGCTTCCCTCTGCTCCTTGGCCTTCTTCCCCTTCATCCTGCCAATGGTTTAACCTAACTTAATCAGCACGAAGTAGATAGTGAAAACAAGATAAAACTAAAAACATAGGGATATGGAAAGAGAACCTCTTGGCATGGTGCCTAGCTTCCCTCTCAACCCTAACTTTATCTATCTTCTTGATGGCCTTCAATGTATTTTCAGTCAGATTCCTGTCATATCTCTCTGGTTGATTGCGCTTTCTCTCAAATTCAAAAGTAGAATCCTAGAAAAAAGTAGAGAACAAAAGGCTTAGATGAAAATTGAAATCAACAATCTTTGCAATACCAAGTCTCAACTGATGCCTATACAGAATTGCTTATCAATGTAGACAAGAGTTCAAGCAGATAACAGAGTGAGCTTGGTGTACCTGTGTCATGTCTTTTCCATGTAATCGCCGGTAGGCCTTGGTCCATTTAACTTTACGAGGATTCCTCTTCATCTTGAAATTCTTATGGCATTTAGATCTACAAAAGCGAAATATCTACACAAAAAATAATTTAATGATAATTAAAAATATATCCTTCAGAAACACCAAAAACTAGATAGAACTTCAAAACAAATAAAATATGGTAAATTCACAAAGGCATCCACTATAATTGATGAAAGTATTGAATTAAATAGCATTAAACAATCAATATTGGTTACAAATTAAGCTTCACGAAAGTTGAACATATCCCACTTCAGGAGTAATCATTCCACATTAACAATTCTCAAAGAGCAGTATATTCTTCTTGTTGATCAACAATAACTACAATATCAAGTAACCCTGTCATATATTTAATCCCACCCAAATACAAGCTTAGGTATTAGGAAAGTGGGTATTTTAGGTGAGTCAAGCTTATAGAGTTTTATTCACTCCATTTTTATGCAAACCTGTCAGTGTTGGATTCCTTCCCCTCTCATTCGCCTTGCTAAGCCAGTAGTTTGACCCTTTGCAACAAGGACACATACATAGTGTCCACATATAAGAAGTTATGGAGAGCCAACTTTTATTTGTCCTGGTGCTAATGAAAAAGAATGTATGTATTATTAATCATTAGAGTAAGACTGTGTACTAAGTGGAAGGTACCTCATATACCCCTAGGACATGTGCTTCTCAAATAGCTAAGCATGTAACTACGCTTGCATTCAATGTGAGAAGCAATTTTAGAGTTGTGTGCCTTTTAATAAAATGTTAATACTCAATAAACATCTATCTTTTCTTCTTCATTTAGATATTTCCTTTCTCTTTGCAAACCTATAATTATCTTTTAACTACACTTATACCATCCACAAGCTTCCCCTTTTCTTTTGTCCTTCCAAATGCCAGTCCTCATTACATTTCTACTCATAATATCTAGAACTAGTAGTGGTAATTATCAACACAGCATAGGGAATTCATGTTCGTGTTGGGTTCATTTGCGTAACAACCATATCATGTTCGTGTAGAGCTCATGTCAACATGTACAGCTAGATTAATCCACTTGAATAAATATTTTAGTCATATAAACATCAACATTTTGCATAATTGTGTCAATTTTATAATACAAACCTGCTAAATAAACAAGTTCAGACAGTTTGTTTAGTGTCATGCCAACCCATCAATCCATGTAATAGTAGTGACATTTTGTGTCCACCATTGATTAATTGTATTGAATTCATGCTAAAATATCCTGACAGGTTTATCAATCGTGCTGTAATCATACCAGACCTGTTTACCGACATGACAAAAAAGCATAAATTAACACTTTGATGCAGAACAAAGGCCTGGTACTATTAGGTTTAAGCTGCTTCTTTCTCACATCCCAACATCTCTCATTCCATGACTTCAATGCTTTGCCTGCCTTCAATTATCGTCACTTCATAACATCAGACAAAGCTAATATTAGAACAAAGTGGGATTTTTCCTCTTGGCACATAAACTATTCACCTGTTTATTCTCTTGTGTTAAACAATGGAGGAGAAAGAGAAGGAGCCTGACTTTGCCTCTCACAAGTTTTCTTCCGGTTCACAGGTTTAAAATGCACGCAAAACTACAAATGTTTGAAAGTCTCTTCTTCATAGCATTAGCTACGAAAACCTGTTTCCGTTCTTTAATATCAAAGCAAGCACAACTGGGGATTATCCAAACAGTTGGCTTCGCTAGCAGCAGCATGACTTCCAGAATTAGCTAGCTACTATTCATTGCAAATATCCACCCAAAAGAGAAACAACATTCATTTATGAAGAAAATGAAGGGGCGATGTAGATTCTAGCTATACCGACAAGCTAATGCCGAAATCTCCCCCAAAAAACCTATATATATGCATTTCAAATATTGCTCAACCTTACAGGACACGAGTTAAGAGAACATAGCAAATATTACTCGATCATACATAAACCTCAATTCATGTACCTTTGCATCATTACGAACGAACTGAATTCCATGCCCAGGATATATTGTCGAAGAACAAAACCAGCACTTCTCCAACCTCATTGTATCCCCAAATTAAAGCAAAACCCTACTAACATGAACCAGAATTTCCAAATTTTCAAATGTAAACAATCCTCCATACCTCATATTTAGAATAAGTTTCTATAAGAATACAAACTGAAACATCAGCTATCAGAGAAAGAGGAAACTCACCGAGTATCACCGATTGGCCTCGCCGTCTATAATTGGTGGTGAAATGTTGTAAGGGTTTTATTATGAGTTACGGTTTATGGATCCCGCTCTTTCCTTTGGAAAGAAGCCCATATTGAGATGAAGTGCGTCGAATTTTAGTCTTGGGCCTCATCATAGGCCCGTAATATCAATCCTTTCTTTTATTTTTTATTTTTATTTTTTTTGTTATTCTGTTTTTATGGCCAACTTGTCTTTTAGTTTTAATACAAATATTGCTGCCTGACTTATCTTGCATTAGATTTTGACATTTTGAAAATCATATTTTACTGTATGGTAGTTTGGTGATATGAATAAGACTTGCAGTTCGCATTGGATTGTAAATGAGTTTGGGTTTTGAAAATTTTATTTCATAACTTGATTCGTTTATTAATTGTAAATGAAAAATTAAACATGTAATCTACTCTGTTTAATAAATATGTTTCATGTTCAAGTTGAATATATTTATTGATTAAAATATTGTAACTAAAGTTATAAGACTGTCATAAATTCATAGGAAAAATGACGATCATAAAATTAATATTTTGCAAATAAAAATGATACAGTCTTAACACTTATATATGAAATTACAATCCAATAAAATTCCAACAAAGTAAAATCCAATAAAATATAGCAATTTAAATATTGATTGACTATATAACATCTTCGATATTAGTTGAATCATATCTCAATGGTATACTATTATTAGTAATAATTTTCCTGAAGAGATAATCAAAGAATCTCCATTTAAAAAATCGTATTAATAACAAATAAATGATGTTGAAATATTAATAAAGATAATTTAGTTTGTTACATTCTTTATAAAACTAATAATTTATATATAAAAGAACTTTCACAAATTCAAACTTTAATAAGTTACCTTATTGATCAAGAATTTGACTACGTATTAAATGTACATTTTGAAGCTATCATAAATATCAATATGTTTAAAATATGAGGTGCTATTTTTATAACTTAAAAATATTAAGATTGATTAATATTCTAATAACTCAAAATACCTTATGTAACCATCATATACCATTCCTTGTAAGGATATAGCAATGATTCAAATCTATTGTCACTTTTAAGTGTTTACATGTTTTTATTAGATTAAAATTCTTAGATAAAATAAAGATTATAAGAATCATAATAAATGAAATATATTTAAATCTAGTATAGGTATTTGTAATAAATAAAGTTATTTGTAAATCATTCATCCATTCATCATTAATAAAATACTAAGCTCTTAACTTGTAGCTTCTAGTTACCCAAAAAAAAGAAAAAAAAAAAGAAAGAAACTTGCAACTAACAATATTTAAACTTATACTTATGCTATCATTCTTTACATATTCATGAAAAAAGAGAAAATAATATTTTTCTAATTTTCAATATATTAGTTATTTTAAGTTTAAATGGATTCACGAGTCGAACTTGTGACATGTTTACGTGGCTTATTTGATAAATGGGTTCATAAACAAGTTTGCAAATTATATTCGTACCTAGAAATGAATTTTATCATGTTTAAACAAGTTTATCCATTTATATCTTATGTTGGCTTTTTCCATATACAAATCCATTTATAATCATATCGTGTTTAGGTTCATAAGTCGTGTCCTGAATTAGTAGCCTTAGGTCTAAACAATGGTTTTTAAATGGGATGGAATACATTCAAATTCCTTCTTTCCTAGATTATAAAATGTAATATAGTTGTCTTTAAAAAAATCATATTTTATTGAGTTATAATCTACGTTAATAGCTTGATATATAACTACCTATAAAAGAAAAATAGAATACTGATTATAACATATATGTGTATATGTATATTAGTCTATATATATATGAGTATCTGTGTGGGGTAAATTATAAAACAATTCCTTTATGCCTATTTCATGTATCTTTTAACTTTCTAAATTAAGTGTTTATGTTCTCTAAATTATAGAAAAAATGCTTTTGAACCTACTCTTTAATATTTTTTTTCCTTAAATAAATAATAAAAATCTCTAAAACTAAACAAAAATTATAAAAACAAGGGTGAAAAGTTATATATGAGTCCAAATGCATTTCCTTTTTAAGATTTAAGAGTATACTTACTTAATTTTAAAAATAAAGAGCTAAATATATATAAGTAAATGTTGTGATTTGCATTTGAAATTTATCTACATATATGTATATATGTATGTATATAATATATTTGTTATATATAAAATGCATATTGTGTAAAACTAACAAGCATATCTTTGATTGTACTAATATAATTTGAATCATAGAATTACAAAAGAATATTTTAATAGTTTAACTACATTCTTATATGACCTTTTAAAAAGTAGTAAGGGATAAGCTTGTATAGGATGCATGAGTACACAGCCTTACTCATACCCTATTTTGTAAGGTACAACTTTGTAGATTTTAGAACCAGAACTTACCTTATAACATCCTTGAATCGTCATAAAACTTATACTTTGTAAAACTTACAGGGTACATGATACCTTATGGAATATTAAAATTTTGTCTTTCTTCCTATAAATTTCAAGTTTATATGTTATCAAAAATGTAATTTACTTGTAATATAATAAGTTCTTCATATGCAAAAACAATAGAACCCGTTGGAAAACATTAGAAATTAAAAAAGAAAATGAAAGAGTAAATTTTGTTACATTTATTATTTTAAGTTTATGCGATCTTATTACTTAGCAAGTAAGAAAGAACAAGGGGATAGAATGGAAAACATAAAGTTGGAGAGAAAAATGAGGAAATATAAGGGAAAGAATGGAAAGCATAAAACAAAAGAAGCGACATTACAGTTGTCAAGCCTAGATTTTTCTATTTTCCATTTATTTTCCTTAATATGATTTATATCAAACAATGTACCCATTCAATATAAACCATTGATTAAGAATTAAAGAAAACTTGGTTTTTAATTTTGAAAAGTTTGGAGTCGTCATCTAACTGGTGTTAGGAAAAAATGGTTTAGGTTAAATCAATTGGGGAGATCAATTTTAATCTAGCCACTAGTTAATTGGAAAAATCAATTTTTAAAATGGTTTTTGAAAATTAAAGATTTTGGATTTAAGAGCTAATCCATTAAACCCTAAACAAGTATCACCTTAGCCATCCGAATTTAGATTTATTTTGAAAATACCCTTTTGACAAATTCTAAATTTGTAAATAAAAAAATTTAAGTTATTTATAGAAAAAAAGAAGAAACTAAGAAAATAATTTTATTTACAAGAGGGACAATAAATAAATAAATTTCCCTATTTTAAGTTGTCCCTTATGTATCTACATACCCTCTAAAAGGGTTTAAACTTTTTGTAGTTCATTTATGCAAATATAAGTGTGTGAGTTTATTTTAATTTTGAAAAACCAACCAAATTTACATTTTTATTCCATTTAGTTTATTAAAAAAATTCTAGGAAAAGAGTCATAAATTAGAGTGGTATCATGATTGAAAATCTAAAGACCCTAACATTGTAAAGGGTTTATTTATAACTTTTATTTATGAAAATATAGATTTTCTCTAAGCATCCTAAAAAAAAAAATTTATTTTTCTATTTTTAAAGAAAAGTAAAAGAAACGTCTTTTTTAAAAAAAAATAAAAGTAGAAAAGTTATCGAAATGTTTAAAAGAAGGGAAACTTTTTTTTTTCTATTTTATGTTTTTTTACAAGATAAAAGAAAACCAATATTTAACAAATAAATAAATAAAATGACAAACGAACAAGGAAAGGGCTGGAAGAAACTCTTTAGAGGCATGGGTTAGATAGCAAGTTTTGGATCGTATAGGATCCGGATTGAAGCAAGGAACAGGGTTAACTTTAGAAAAGAAGAAGCAACAGCTATCCTTGGTTGCTTCACGTAGATTGGAGGGGAATTTTAAGTGGGTGATGATGGATCATGAGTTTTTCATTAGCAAAAGGGGGTTTAAGAGTGACACCATTGTGAATGGTGGTGGTTTTAGTGGTTTCGTGATTCAATGGTGGCTACGATTACATGCGGTGTGCGTAGGGGTAGTTGTTCAAAGGGATTGGATGGTGTGTTTAGGGGTTTTGAAGGGTAGGGAAGCCAATGGTGTGGTCAATTTGATCCCAGGTGCGATGAAGATAGTGGTTTACGCAATAGGTCATGGTAGCTAAAATTGAAGACTCTGATTGGAACAAACAAAGGAAAATCAAAATAAAAGATTTGACCTTTATGAAACTAGAGTTAGTCAAAAACTCATTGGTACCAATCTTATAATTCGAGATGGGTTATGTAAGGAGAAAAATGCTAAAGAAAAGATAGGTGTTCATGGGTTAGGGTTCTAGAGTGAGAAACTGGAATGTAAACTTGAATGAGAGTGATTCAACTGTTGCTTGATGTTCCAAATGCATTCTCATAACCTTATTCATATCGAATGAGGCTTGCTTTCCAAAAAGAAATTCAAAGAGCAGATTAAATTTGAGATTTCAAAGTAAATGGGTTTTTATGAAGTTGATTCAAAATCAACAAATTTTCACGTAATTTGATGAAATTAACGATCAAAATCCATTCCTTGATCCTTGTTGTTATTGAAAATGAACCATGGAACCTTCGAATGTTATTACAATAGCATAAATCAAGTAAAATGAATGTGGAGGAATATTCGAACATTTAAGCTATTTCCAAATTTCAATCTTCATTTTGAACCCTTAAAAGATTGTATCTAGATGTGTTTTTGGTATCGACACAAAGTATCCCAAGTCTCGTAATTTCACCTTTTAATTCGATGAAATCTTGAAGAAAAATGGACCAAAAATGCTCTTGAAGTAAGTTATCCAAACTATGCTTCTTGCAAAAAAATGAAAGAAATGAGGAGAAAATGATTGAAAACACCAAGTTGCCCAATCTTGTCTTAAAACATGTCCAAAAGAGAAGGAAAAAAAAAATCAATAAAGGGCAAAAAGGCACAAGGCGCCTTTATTAGGAGTCAAACCCAGGATCTTATCTTTCCATGCACATTACTTAGCTAACTATGTTGGCTTGTGCTCTCAATCATATGGTACAATTATATTTTACTTGACTGTTAAGTCTAACCTTAAAGAAAATATGGACCAGCTCTAAAAATATATATATATAAATAAGTAAAATAAAATAAAAGTCCTATTATTAATTGTCATTCAAACTTTACTAAAAATTTTTATTCTTCACATTTTTTTCATTATATAATTTTCTAAATTTTCTAATTTTTTGGTGATTTTTCAAATTTTTTTCATTTTTTTTGGTAATTTTTCAATTTTAACCCTCTTCTTTACTCTAAAGGAGAAACACTAAAATTACAAAGGGGGCAAAAAGTGGGGTGTCTACAACTGCTTTTCCTTCTTTGTGATAAAGTTTGAGTAAAACTTTACCACAAAAATAAAAAAAGAACACCATTTTTACCTTAGGGGTAAGCTCATATTATGAAGCACTACAAAAAGCTAACTATCCAAGCTTGATCCATTAGTGATTTATGGAGACTGGGAAAAGAGATAGCATTCAACGAGCAAGCTATTTTAAAGAAATGGCTATGCCTCAAAAAGTGGGTTTGTACCTTAAAACTTGAAGGCATGATCAAAATAAGAAAACCTTGTGCACTTTAAGAGCAAGCTTATACCAAGTGGGCATACTTTAGGTGCAACTAAAACTTAAAAAAGATGAAAAGAATCAAGATAGTGCTTCGAGAGCATGCGATTTGACGGTTTCAAGTAAGGATAACACTCCAAAAGCATGCGATTCGACAGTTTCAAGTGAAGATAGCGATCTAAAGGTAAGGTAGTGCTCCAACAATCAAGCGACTTAAAGGTTTTGACTCAAGGTGGTTAATGTGCTTAGGAGCTTAGTAATTACTAGGACTTACCATTGGAGATAAGAATTAAATGAGTCCTTCGAAAATTAAAGAAAATAGAATGGATAAGTTAGTAAACTAAATGCAATAGCTTACGTGAAGTTGCTCGGAGGGTATGATTCACCAACAAATGCAACACGACTTGACACTTCACTTGATGTAACGTATAAGCTAATGCCAATGTCCATTCGCCATTAATCTTAAGCAACTTGGCAAGATTAGATAAGAGTATATGAAAAATAGACTTGAAGAGGAATATCTCGTAAGAACAAATATATTTAATATTTGAAAGGAATGTATGTTACGGCTATAAAGAAAAGGGACTATTTATAATAAGTCCTAAGGCAAGTTACAAATAAGGAAAATTACAAAAAGACATATAGGAAAAGAGATTCCTAGTACACACGAAAAAGAGTAAATAAGACAATTGTTGAAAAGGGAAAAATAGTATAGTGTTAGGTAAAAGGACAAGTGGCAGTGAGATATTGGTTTTGTATTAAGGACCTATGGGTAAAGTAGTTATGCTAGACTCATTGTTGCATATGTGGTTGGTAGTATTAGAGATTACTGAGGTGAATAATAAGTGCCGCCTTATAGTAATAGTAGTGATAACATGCAGAAAGAGTAGGAGCCGGTATAGAGGTGCCTTGGCACTTGGCAAGTCAACATCAACACAAAGGGGTCCTAATGATTGGGGTAGTGATGTATGATTAAAGTCCTCAACTTCAACACTGGACAGGTTGGGTTTTGCATTTGAAGTTACGTAAAGCAAGGTATGGCTAAGCTAAGCTTTTAAGGAGTTCTTCCACCATTCATTTATGTGCTACGCCATGTCCTCAATAGGCTAATTAGAGAGAATTCTTCTAGTGAGTAATTGAAGGGCTTAAAGGCGCGTTCGAGTGAAAGGGCTAGAGGTCGATAGTCTATCAATTCCTCGACGTAGTTGAAGATTTACCCTCAAATCTTAGTTCACTTCTTCATCAAGCACATAAGGTATCAAGTAGATGACATTGAAGGTAGTAAATATACTGTACCCTTTAGGCATCTTAAGCTCATATGCGTTGTCAATGATACACCTATTGATTTTGGAAAGCCTATCTAATCTAAGGGAAAGCTTATTCGTCCTTTTCCCTAGGAAACATTCCTTGCTGAAGTGGACCCAAACAAGGTCTCTAAGACTGTTAATGACTCATCTCCTTCCTCGGCTTCCTTGTTCTTTCTGTTGGGTTACAGTCTGTGCTAATTGTTTAGCAACCCTTTGATGCAGCTTTTAGAACTCCTCAGCGTGCTACAGGCCAGATTGAATTTCCCCTTGAATGGTCAGGTGATAACTAGATCTAAGGGTAAGATCAGGTTAAGCCCATAGACAACCTCGAACAGTAACCTTCTTGTTGAGTTGTGAGTTGAGCGGTTGTCGGCGAAGTCAATGACAAGTAGGCATAAATCCCAATCATGTAAATTTTTTCCAATAGCTACTCATAGGAGGTTACCAACTGTTCTGTTCACAACTTTAGTTTGGTCATTTATCTGAGGGTAGTAAGAAGTACTGTACATGAGCTTAGTATCGAACTTCTTCCATAGGGTTCTCTAGAAGAAGTTAAAGAACTTTGAGTCACGATCAAACATAATATTTCTGGGCACTTCATGCAATGGTTCGATCTCCTATAAAAAAAGCTTAGCAGCAAATAAAGCATCATTGGTTTGATGGTAGGAGACGAAGTAGCTCATCTTACTAAACCGATTAACTATCACCATAATAGAGTCATGTCTTCTCGGAGTTTAGGGTAGGCTAAGCATCAAATCAATGCTTATGTTAGTCCATAGCTAGTAGAAATGTTCTCTCAACATTTCAACCATTCTCTTTTCTCTAAAATGGTCGGCTAACTCTCTAGCATGAGCTTCTCGGACTAGTAGTTCTCTAGTTGAACTATTTGGTACACAAACCTGTTTGCCCTTCATCAGAAACCCTTAGCTTAAATAGAGCCCGTCTATAACTCTTCTAATGTTACACTTAGCCACTAAGGGCCTAAAAAATAGATCATGCTCATATTGATTGGGCAAAGTGCCATATGGCGACAAGAAAGAGCGTTGGCCATAATGTTAGTGCTTCCTTTCTTATATTGGATGACGTAGCAAAAGGACTTTAAGAACTTAACCCATTTAGCATGACGTCAAGAAAGTTATTGTTGCCCTCAGAGATGTTTGTGAGATTCATGATTTAAGTAGATGATGAATTCTCTCGACAGCAAGTAGTGTTGCTAATTTTGCAGTATTCGAACAAGGGCATAGAATTCTTTATCATATACTAAGTAACTCAAGGTAACTCTTTTGAGTTTCTCATTGAAATAGGCAATTGGATGGTGCTCCTACATAAGAATAGCATCAATGCTGACTCCAAACACGTCACATTCTACTTCAAAATCTTTCTCGAAATCTAGTAACTCATCAAGCATATCATCAAGTCGCAGGATCAGATATTAGTATTTAATAGTAATTTTATTAATGGCTTGGCTATTAATGCACATTCTCCATGATTTGTCTTTCTTTGGCACTAGTATAGTTGGCACTACACAAGGGCTCATGCTTCTTCGGACATATTCAAGATCCATTAACTCATTTACTTATTTCTTCAGCTCAGTTACCTACTCTGGGTTGAGCCTATAGGCAAGTCAATTCAGTAAGATAGCCCCAAGCTAAAGGTCAATACAATGTTCAATGTCTCTCAAGAGTGGTAACCCTTTTGGCATCTCGGCTAGAAACAAGTCGGCATACTTCTGTAGTAGTATCTACACCTCGATAGGTAAGCTTTTAACTTTTCTCAATTCTAAGAGTTTCTTGACTAATAGGAGTATACACTCTTTTGCCTTAACTTCTCGTGAACATTAGGTACGGAAAATTACTAAGGACTTTCACTACAGTGATTTAGCAATCTTCTCTTATGACTCCTGCACTTCCTTAAGGCTCACAAGGGTCGGTATAACTTTCTTCCCATCCTTCTAGAACATGTAGGTGTTTCTATACCCATTATGTAATACCTTCAAGTCAAATAACCAAGGTTAGTTGAGTAAGATGTGTGAAGGGCACATACGATGGATGTCAGACAACACTTCGTCCTTATACTTATCACCAATGGTAATGGGTACTCTAACCTACTTGACAATAGGTAGACTTCCTTTCTCATCCAGCCTGTGAATCTTGTATGGTTTAAGGTACGGGAGGGTTGGCAACTTCATGGCCTTAACTACTCCTTGCATTATGACATTGGTATAGCTTCCTTCTTTAATGATTAGGGTACATAGTTTACCATTCACTTTGGCAATTTGTATGGAAAAGGTTCTCCCTCTACTCATTCTCATCAGCCACAAAAGTATTGAGAGATCGACGAACAACAAAATAATACTCAACTCCTACTTCAGGATGTGTTAGGGCATCGAGGTCTTCCTAAAACTCTTCTAGCGTCTGGCCAACTCCCTCTTCTTCCTCCCCTTTACTTGCACTCTCCACTTTAAATTGGGGCTTGTCTTCCTTGATCGTCATGATACGTCAGTTCAAACATTGACTAGCTAGTGTCCATATCCTAAACATTTAAAACATTTGATCTCTCAGGTCTTCCTTCCTGAGTTCTAACCTTGGACTCTTCAAACCTCAAGCTCCTCAGCCTTACCTTTACCTCGGCCTTCTTCAAGTCGGGTTGGTACCCATCCTCTATGGTCTACCTCGAAATTGTTCAGTGCTCAGTAGTATCTTGGCCAGCTAAATATGGCAATTTTGCTCAACTGTCCAAGTTGGCTAATTTGGCTCCGTCTCTACCTCTCAACCCACTATGCCACTCAGATAGCCTCATCTAAAGTCCCAAATCTTTGTAACTCCACAATATGACCAATTTCAGTCTTAAGCCTAAAGATGAATTGAGCTATAGTTTCGGTTTCGAGTTCATTGACATCACATCGAATCATTAGCAATTGGAATTCCTAGACATACTTATTGACTGACTTTTTACCTTACCTCAAATCTTAGAGGCATCAGAAGGTATCTTGTTCATAGTATTTTGAAACAAATCTATTTCTTAAAACTCTCTTCATTTCATTCTACGTTTGAATCTCACATTATGCCCTTTAACGCATGTGTTGCAACTTTTTCCACCACATTGTAGCATATCTAGAAAACTCTAATGCAACTACTCTAATATAAACAACATCCTCATAGCCATAGAAGTCAAATATCTTTTTGATCTTTTCCTCCTAGTCTAAGTAGTCATCAGTACTACTATACCCATTAAAGCTTGGAATTTTCACTTTGAGATGCTCGGCTCCTTAAGGAACTCTTAGGTCATGCTCCTGAATACCATTGTATCACTCATCCTCATCATACTCTTCAACTTCATCTATCTCAAGTCTCTTCTTCGTAACTCTATTGGCGTATAGGGGTAAAGCTTGATTCATATGAATGGGTTCGAGGGCTCGTTGCTCTTCTAACTATCTTCTCGGTCTATCTCTCATTTCTTGACCCCATTTAACAACAATTCTCTCTTATAGCCTAATCTCTATGACTCTTTATACTGAGACAGCTAGATTAGCCATAATAGCAGTAAAGTCTTATATTTGCTCATTAGCAATTTATGGTGTTTGTTAGGTGATACGATCATGACCATGAGCATCACTCTTGGCATCGTTAATCTCTCCTTGAACACTAGGATTTGACATTCTTGCTACAAAACTTTAGAGGTTACTCCCCTACTCGAGAGATTTTCTACACACATAGAAAATATGAAATAAACAATGAATAGCAAACTTGCTTTGTTCTTCTAGGGAAAAACAAAGTATGATAGATCAACACACTATAGGAACTAATTCTTCACAACTTTTGGTCGTAACCTCAAGCTTCAATACTAGGTTTATATGATGTGCCTATGAGCTAAGTAATCACTAAGACTTATGGTAGGAGATAAGAACTAAACGGGTCCTTTGAAATATTGAAGAATATAGTGTTGTGAACCGTAACCAAGAACAGATAAGGCCAATCGCGGAATGGGTCTGAGCTTACAGAAAACTTGAAAAGGGTGAATGGGGAAAGGTACGACAGAGGGCAAAAATGATAAATAAAACTGTAAGCAAAAACCCACGAATAGCTCTAGAGGATCTGACACACCAATGAAACTTCCAAGGACTCACAGCATAATTTGATATGATGTACGAACTGATCCAATGAGGTTACTTATCACCTAACCTTGCTTAAGGGAAAGGATAAGAGTGATGCTGAGAGTGAACAATAGTGTTTACGTAAGGAAGAAAGTACTCAAAGTGTATTGAAGGTAATCTAATCTTTACAGCTACAAGTACAAGGATATTTATACCTATAAGTTAGGGTAACTTGCCTAAAAGAGAAAAGACAATAAGGGCATTTCCCAAAGAAGTAATGTGCACTAGACAAAAGGGTAAAAATAAATATACAAGGAAAATAATCATTGGTGCTATAGATTCTACATATGATACTGTATACATAGCAATGCTACATTAGTGAGGTTGTTAGGAGATGTGAACGAAAAGTATGAACAGATGGGCTAGTTTGAATAGGGATGACTTAATTAGTCTGGATTCTCTCTCTCTTGACTTTTCGACAAGGATAATGCCAAGTGATTAGTCGACTCAACAATAAAGAGAAATCGCCAACTTGGCATACTACTAAAAAATGGGTGGTCATATGGCATAACATTAGAGGTGACTCAATAAGGAAGTACTTAACTTCAATAGGGGTTGGCTAGAGTATAAGGATTCGTCGTGCTAGCCTCTCTAGTCATTAGGCTCGGTTGTAGGTTAGGGGTTTCGTCGCTTGATTCTCATCATATAGAATGGATAAGTTAGTAAACTGAATGCAGTAGCTTACGTGAAGTTGCTCAGAGGGTATGACTTACCAATGAACATAACATGACTCGACACTTCACTTGATATAATGCATAAACTAATGCTAAGGTCTACCTATCACTTATCTTAAGTTACTTGGCAAGATTAGATAAAAGTGTATGAAAAATGGACTTGGAGAGAAATATCTCGCAAGAACAAATATGCTCAATATCTAAAAGGAATGTATGTTGTGGCTACAAAGAGAAGAAACTATTTATAGTAAATCTCTAAGGCAACATTACAATTAAGGAAAATTATAAAAAGACATATAGGAAAAGAGATTCCTAGTACCTACGAAAAGGGTAAATAGGATAAATGACAAAAAGGGAAAAATAGTATAATATTAAGTAAAAGGATAGGTCGTAGCGAGACATTAGTTCCGTATTGGGGACCTATGGGTAAAGTAGCTATGCTGGACTCGTTGTTGCAGATGTGGCTGGTAATATCAAAGATTGTCGAGGTGAAAAATAAGTGACGCCTTATAGTAGTAGTAGTGATAACATGCTTATCGAGCTTGGTTGTCCACCTCTTAGTTCTTTTTTAGAAATTAGGCCTTCTTTAAATCGATTAGTACAAAACTCTACTCGTTTAATACCGATCCTCGACTAGAGTTTAAAGAAAACCGTTTTTTCAATTTGAAAAGGTATTAGAGTCATCACCCAATTGAAACCGAGAAAAAGAGTTAGGTTATAACCAATTGGGTAGATTTGTTATAACTTAGCTATTGGTTTATCAATTAAAAAAACAATTTATAAAACGGTTTTTTGAAAACTAGAGATTTAGGTTTGAGGGCTAATTTATTAAACACTAAACGAGTATCACTATTTAACTTTTCGAATTTAATTTTACTTTTCAAATATATCCTTTTTCAGTTTCTAAAATAGCTAATTATGATACATGTGACTAAATTAATCAATTTACATGAATATCAAAAAATGGAAAAAAATAAAACTTTACATATTTTAACTCGCCCCATACTAATGTATAGGTGCCTACATACCTACTATTCGGGACTTGACTTCTATAGTTCATTTCATGAAAACTTTAGTGAGTTAAGTTGATTTTAATTTTTGAAAACAATTGTGTTTATGTTTTTAGTTCAATTGGGCTCATTTAAGAAAATTTCTAAAAAAGGCTATAAATTGGATTTTATTTTTGGAAATTCTAAATAATCCTAATTTAGAAAATAGTTGATTTAATTTTATTTATTTTTGAAAACTTGATTTTTCTAAGTGCTAAAACAATTTTTATTCACTAACCTATTCATTTTATTATATTACCTTTCTTATTTATTACTTATTATATTTTATTTATTTTTATTAAACTAGTAAAAATAAAATAAAACAAAAATACTCTTTTCTTTTTTTTTCTTTTTCTTTTCTTTCTTTTTTTCTTCCTTTTTTCTTTCTTCTCGTTTTTTCTTCTTTTTTTTATTTGATTACATTTACATGTACATAAATGGATAAATAAATAAATAAATAATGCAAAACTAAAAAGAGGAAATAAATCAAATAACAAAAAACAAACAAACAAAAAAAAGAAAAGAAAAAGGATCAGATTATATATTGGATAGGACGCGAGTCAGAGATACGGGTTGAACTTCGGGTCGGTGTACAAATTCAGGTCAAGCTCTAACTCGTCTTCAAGCTCAGCAATAAAGTGATGTAGCTTGGGTCGATTTGGTAGCTAAAGTGAGCAGAGGAAAGGAGATTTGTGAGTTTCTTATTGGGGATAAGGGGGTGGTTTATGGGGGGGTGGGGAAGTTGATTTGCCACGGTGGTTGGAGGTGGTTAGAGGGTAGTGTGAAGTGGTAGTCAATGGTGGTCTTGGGTGGTTGTGTTCTGGAGTTGTTGGGCGAATTTGGTTGATTGGGTTGGGGGTTTGGTGTCTCGGAGAGAGTTGCTATAGGTTTGGTTCGAGTCAAAGAGGGTTAGAAGTGGTGGTTCGATGAGAACGGGGTATGGTGGTTAGGGTTTGGCAGTGGTGGTTTGATGGTAATCGATAAGAGGCATGGCAGCAGTCGAGATTGGTCGAGTTCAAATGCCTAAGCTTAAGGGAGCTTAGTCGTGGTGGTAAGCTTAATCGAAGGTGGTTAGGGAGAGGGATTTGAAGAGAGAGAAGGTGTTTTCTGTTGTTCGTGTGAGGTTATGTGTGATTGTGTGAGCTCCCCCAATACTCTTTTATACACGAGTTAATCCTAGAAACATGGAAAGTTCGAATCGGAGTTGAATGAAAAAAACCAAAATTTAAGTTTTTTTCCAATTTTTAGAGCTCAGTTTGATTGTGTTAATGTATGAAACTGGATGTGTTCTTGATCACTATTAACACTAGGTCATGTGTGCTTCGCGATTTCATCACTAATTTGATGAAATTGCAATGAAGAAGGGATCAAATTTGCCTATAAAGTGCCCTGTTTGGAAAGGAAAATGTGGGAAATCTTGGAGAAATTGGAGGAAATCGAGGGAAAGAGGGAAGAAAGAAAAGGAAAGGGAAAGAAAATCGGCTGACGTAATGCTATGTCAGTCGACCCGACCTATTATAGCGTAATACGTGTCAGGACACGTGGCATAGTAAGACCCTGATATGTGGCAACGTATTAGTTAACAAAAGAAAAAAATAAAGCCTCCCTGCCTTTGCTAAGATTCGAACCCGAGACTTCACACTTAATACCTGAACCAAGTCCATGTGCTTAATCATTAGATTGTTGGTTTGTACCTTATCTATATGTACAATTAAATTACACATATGGATCAAGTCAACTTGGGTTAAATTTAAATCTAAACCTAAGCTCAACAGTTTAACTTTTAAACTTATTTCAAAATTAAAAAATCTACCTTAATAAAATGTTACTTTTTAAAATCTTTTGCTTTTTTCAATTTTTTATTTCTTATAATTTTTCAATTTTCTTAATTTCTAAATTTCTCAATTGTTTCTTATCCAATTTTCTTATTTTTTATGCCTTTTTCTTATTTTTTGAATTTTCTTAAAAATTCTTATTTTTTCTAAATTTTTTAATAATTTCCTATTATTTGTGTTTTTCCTAATTTAGAGCTTACAAAAAATAAAATAAAAATAAATGAGGCAAAAATTGGGTGTTTACTATTACCCTCTTTTATGGTGAAGTTTAAACAAAACTTTGTCACAAAGATAATGAGACACTATTTTTGCCCTTAAGATGACTGTAAAACAACTAAATAGTTACCTTAAGATCGATTTAGATGAAGAAAAGAATCCTGGTCATATCTCTCTAGGCTTACTAACCTAGGTGGGAGTGTCTCTAAGGGACAAGTAGAATTGATCTAAAACCTAGTTATTCCTCATTAGGCTTACTAACCTAGACGGGAGCGTCTCTTAAGGATTAGTAACCCTAACGTGGGACTAATCTAAAACTTAGTTGTGCTTTACTAGGCTTGCCAACCTAAGCGAGAGCATCTCTCGAGGACTAGCAACCTTAAATTGGGATCAATTGAAAAACCTAACCATACCTCATAAGGCTCACTAACCTAGGTGAGAACGTCTTTCGAGAACTAGTAACCTTAAATTGAGATTGATCTAAAACTTGGTTGTACCTCACTAAGCTTACTAACCTAAGCGGAAGCATTTCTCGGGGACTAGTAATCCTAAATTTGGATCGATCTGAAACCTAATTGTGCCTCATAAAGCTCATTAACTTAGGCGGGAGCGTCTCTTGAAGACCAGCAACCCTAAACTAGGATCAATCTAAAACCTGGTCGTACCTCATAAGGCTTACTAACCTAGGTAAAAGCATCTTTCAAGGACTATCAAACCTAAATTAGGATTGTTTTAAAAATTGGTCATGCCTCATAAGGCTTATTAACTTAGGTGGGAGCGTTTCTTGGGGACTAGCAATCTTCAACTGGGATCGATATAAAACCTAGTTGTACCTCATAAGGCTCACTAACCAAGGTGGAAACATTTCTTGAGGACTAACAACCCTAAATTAGGATCGATCTAGAACCTATTCATGCTTCATAAGGCTCACTAACTTAGGCAGGAGTATCATTTGGAAACTAGCAACCCTAAACTGGGATCGATCTAAAACCTAGTCGTGCCTCACTAGGCTCACTAACCTAAGCGGGAGTGTCTCTTGGGGATTAGGAACCCTAAACTAAGATTGATCTAAAACTTGGTCGTACCTCACAAGACTCATTAACCTTGGTAGGAGTGTCTTTTGGGGATTAGCAATCCTAAACTAGGATCGATCTAAAACCTAGTCGTACTTTACAAGGTTCACTAACCTAGGCGGAAGAATCTTTCGGGGACTAGCAACCCTAAACTGTGATCAATCTAAAACCTGGTCATACTTCATAAGGCTCACTAACTTAAGTGGGAGCATCTCTCGAGAACTAGCAACCCTAGAATTTATTCGATCTAGAAGACCTGGTAGTGCTTTACTAAGCTCATTAACCTAAGCGGGAGTGTCTCTTGAGGACTAGTAACCCTAGAATTTGATTGATCTAGAAGACCTAGTAGTGCTCCTCTGAGTTGACTATCCTAGGCGAGAGCATTTCTTGGGGACTAGCAACCCTAATGTTTGATCATTCTAGAAAACCTAGTAATGCTCCTTTGAGCTGACTATCCTAGGCAAGAGCATCTCTCAAGGACTAGTAACCCTAAAAAGGGTTCGATCTAAAACCTAGTCGTACCTCACTAGGCTCATTAACCTAGGTAGGAGTGTTTCTCAAGGACTAGCAACCCTAAAATAGGATTGATCTAAAACCTAGTCGTGTTTCACTAACCTAAGTAGGAGCATCTCTCGAGAATTAGTTACCCTAAAATGGGATCGATCTAAAACCTGATTATGCCTCACTAGGCTCATTAACCTAGGTAGGAACGTCTTTTTAAGACTAGCAACCCTAAACTGGGATTAATCTAAAACCTAGTCATGCTTCATAATGCTCGCTAACCTAAGCGGGAGCTTCTCTCGAAGATTAGTAACCTTAAATTGAGATCAATCTAAAACCTGATCGTACCTCACTAGGCTTACTAACCTAGGCAAGAACATCTCTTGGAGACTAGCAACCCTAGAATTTGATCGATTTTGAAAACCTAGTAATACTTTATCCTAGGCAGAATGGGTGAAGCACTCTATCCTAGGCGGATGGGTGAAGCACTCTTAAAGCTAGCTAAAACCCTAAAATTGAAACTTGAAGAAGAGAAGTGCCCTGTAGGCTTGCTTGAGAGGATTTGATGAGAGAAGCACCCTATGGGCTTATTAAAAGAATTTGATGAAGAGATGCACCCTGTAGGCTTGCTTGAGAGGATTTGATGAAAGAAGTGCCCAATGGGCTTACTAAGAGATAGTTGAAAGAAAGTGCCCAATGGGTTTGCTGAGAGAAAGCTAATGAGGAGATCCGCCTTGTGGGCTTACTAAGAGAGGAATTGATGAGAGAAGTGCCCTATGGGCTTGTTAAGAGAAAGTTGATGAAGAGATGTGTTGTGTGGGTTCTTCTAAGAGAAACTTTAGTAAGGGAAGCATCGTACGGGCCTGCTAAAGACCTTATATAAAGTTGACAATAGAGGGTTTAAAAGTTGTCTAGCAACCTAAAGAGATGGGATGGTGCCCTAAAGGCAAGCGGGATCCCTAACGTAAAAGACGGGATAGTGCCCTAAAAGCTGGCTAAATCCCTAAGAAGAATAAAAGAGGGGTCAATGCTCTAAGAGCTAGTTAATACCCTAAAAAAAGGGGATAGCACCCTAAAGACTAGTTGGAACCTTAAAAAGAATAAAAGAGGGGTCAGTGCTTTAAGAGTTGACTTGAACCCTAAAAAGAATAAAAGAGAGATTAGCGCTCTAAGAGATGGCTTGAACCTTAAGAGAAAGACGAAACAGCGCCCTAAAAGCTAGCTAGAACCCTAAAAGGAATAAAAGAGGGACTAGTGCTCTAAGAGCTAGCTAACACACTAGAAAAATGGGATAACGCCCTAAAGGCTAGCTAGAACCCTAAAAAAAAATAAAAGAGGGGGTCACTGTTCTAAGAGTTGACTTAAACCCTAAAAAGAATGAAAGAGGGATCAATTCTCTAAGAGCTGGCTTGAACCCTAAGAGAAAGACAGGATAGTTCCCTAAAGGCTAGTTAGAACCCTAAAAAGAATAAAAGAGGGGTTAGTGCTCTAGGAGTTAGCTAACACACTAAAAAGATGAGACAGTACTCTGAAGGCTCGTTGGAACCCTAAAAAGAATAAAAGAGGGATTAGTGCTCTAAGAGTTGACTTGAATCTTAAAATGAATAAAAGAGGGATCAGCACTTTAAGAGCTGGCTTGAACCCTAAGAGATAGATAGGATAGCGCCTTAAAGGTTAGCTAGAACCCTTAAAAAGAATAGAAAAGGGGACATTGCTCTAAGAGCTGGTTTAAACCCTAAGAGGAAAATGATGAAAGATTGAAGAACTAAAGTAAGGCAAGCAACCAATTTTAAAAGACTCTTTGACTTGGAAAAGTATTTACAGAGAGATTGTTGAAAAACCATTTATGAACAAGGAAAAGACTAGGGATAGGCCCCTTGATTTGAAAAAAGACTTTGAAGGATGTTTAAAAACCACAATTGGGGAAGAATGACTTAAACCAAAGAATGACGACCTTAGAAAGGAACCAGATGACATGAATTAAACGCTTCGCTATTTGAGCCGACATGGATTTGGACAAAAAAAATTTTTTTGTGACAAGCCTTTACTTTCTCTCTCTTTCTCTCTCTTTTTTTGAAAGTTTTGCCATAAATTCTTATTAAGGAATAATCTTATAACCACCCTTATCCTTGGTAATCATATGGAATTTCTTAATGCCCCTGACCTAAGGCTTCTCTTAGGGCTTTTGTGATCTTAAGACATCTTTTTCTTAAGGAGAAGGTAACTTACAATTAGTTTAGTTAAAGAGGTCTTCCTTATTTGCTCTCAGTCTAGATTTCTCCCTTGACTACAGTTCTAAAAATTATAGTCCATTTTGTAAGTGATATGCCTTGATTAATCCATTAGGTCTTTTTTCGATTTAACCTTATGAATTTAGGCTTTTAGTCTAAAGGTTTCAAAAAGGATTAATGAAAAGGCTTATTTTGATAGAAATACTTTTATTAATCCCGAGTGTACAAATCAAGAACCTTAGGGAAATATTAAGAGTACGCTTGTCCTATTTTCGAAAATAAATTTTATTAAAGATAAATTATCTTTCAAGATCGAAAAAGCTTTTTCATGTATAAGGGCGATATTGTGGGTTGGGAGGCCTTATGGGATTCGGTATAGGTAAAAGAGGCTTTCAAGTGTCAGAGTAAATATGGAGATTTGGGTTTCCTAGCTTAGGAGTGTGATGTAAGGCCTTGTTTTTTTCTAAGGCTATTTGGGCATTGACTCTTGACCTTTTGATTTGGTTTGGTTGTCTTTGTTGGGATGTGAAATATTTCTTAGAGTTTTTCGTCTTACACTTCTAGGCCCAACTCTTTAGCCTCTTTTCTTCTTCTTCTTCTTTTTTTTTTTAATTGCTTTGCCCTACCATCTCTTACTATTCTCTCTTTTCTTTTGGCCCTAAGAGTGATTGTTTCCATTGCTGAGTTTTTTTTTTTTTCTTTTTAAACAATTTAAGGCCTTAATCTGTGGATTTCTTATGTATGGGCTTGAGGTGCTTAAGAAGGAAATTGGCTCTTCTTCATTTCAAATAAAAATAATTTATCAGAAATAAAAGTTATTTTTGAATTAGTGTTACTTAAACAAGCATAAACCAATCTTACCCTTATCTTCTAATTAATGACCCTAACCTCTTGTTTGCCCCATTGTGGGGTAGTTCTTGACAAGGTTTGAAATTAGAAATTCTCCAAAATAGGTTTAACAAGATAAGCAATAGATGATTGTGTTTAAGACTTAGAAATGAATGCTTAACTTCACTTTAATCTACGTATCACATTCAAAGTGAACCTCCTTTAAGTATTGAGTTCAAAGTATTCTCACCATTATGTTGCTCAACTCTCAAAGTATTTCGGGTTAATGTATAGGATGTAGCTTGCCTCTTCTTATCTTAAACTTTTCAAAAAGTGAGTTACTAATTTTTTAAGGAGGAGTCCATTTTTTATTTGCCTAGGATCAAGTTTTGCCCCCTAGTTGCTCGAATCATGCCCTAGTATTTGACTTCGTGTTTTGGTTCGACTCATGACTGAGCTTGGCTTTCTAAACAGATCAAGGGTTTTGGCTTGGCTTAGTTACTTTTAGGGGTTGAGGATTGTGCTCAAGTCGGTTGCTTTGATGGGCTGTGGTTCATGTACGGATTGGCTTGGTTAGCCTAGTGGCTTATGTTTAGGTAGGCCTATTGGATGAACCTAAGGTTGGTGTTTAGGTTGAATGCCTAGCTAAATAGCCTATATTTGGGTAGGTTACCTAAATGGGCCTAAGGTTGGCATTAGCCAAGTGGCTTATGTTTAGATTAGATGGTGACAAAGGGCTCATGTTGGTTTCTTTAATAGGTTTGGTGTGGGTTAAAAGCCAAATGTTTAAGCTGGTTGCTTTAGTGGACCAAAGGGCTTATGTTTGTTGAATGGGCGAAGGGCTCATATTTAGGGTTGAATGGGCCAAGGGGTTCGTATTTAACTTCCTTAATAGGTCGAGGGACCTCGTGTGATTTGAAAACTAAGTATTTGGGTTGGTTACTTGAGTGGGTTAGAGGCTTAGGCTTATGTTGGTTGCTTAGGTCCATAAGCATTTATAGTCATTGGCAACTTTCTTTTCATTTTTTTGTTGTTTTTCTTTTTAGAGAGACAAATGTAAAGTTTTATTTTCAAAAAACAATTTACAAACAAGGATAGTGGTTTTTTTTTTTTTGAATTTCTATTTACAAGTTTGTAGATTTTATTTTTCCTAAATGAAATTAAATAGTGGTTAAATGAAAGACTATTTACAAAGATGGGAATGTTAAAGAATGATGAACGATGAACTAAAGAGAGCTTTATTATTTTGAAAAAGTGAGATCAAAATACAAAAACAAAGGTAGAGAACCTAGTATTTATTTTGGAACTTTATTCTAAGCTCTTTAGATCTAAACTGAAAGGACCCTAGATTAAGTCCCATATACAAGCCTTAAGGTCCTCTATCATCTCATAAGTATCCCCAATGACTTGTGCTAAAAAGGACCTTAAGACTCAATTGTGAGCTTCAAAACACTTGAGCTTTTCCTTCAGATAGGTAATTTAATCTCTTAGCACCTGTTCATGAAATGTAGAGGTGTCCACTAGCCTAATGCTCGCCTAATCATTTGTTTGGTTATCTATTATCTTAAATCTACACATTTTATGGACAAGAGTTAATCATCAATGCAATAAAAGAAAAACAAAACGTGGAAATATGCAGATATTATGGTCATTTTAGGTTAATATATTACTCCTTAAGTTGCAACCCTATTGTAATTTTCAAAAACTTGTTTGCAAAAACTCTTAAATGATCATTAGGGTTGCAATTTTCTTAAGGGTAGTGTATTAACTTAAGCTTGGAGGAGAGTACATGTAATCATGGTAGGTTCTAAAAAGTCCTTAAGCTCTCTTACCTCACTTGTTTTTAGAAAACACTTTCATAGTCATATTGAGCTTAAGTAAGGTAGCCTAATCAACCCCGAGTGGTGGTTACACCATAGCACCCGAAGCTTAGACAATGGCCCTTTTCTTAAGATCCTAACATGGCTTGGGTTTGACTGTATCTACCTTGCATCTTTAATGCAACAAATGACCCCCTTCCCCCCCATATCTCAATGCGTATGATATGCAAGATAATAGTATAAACAAAAAAGCTGAGAGAATATAAAAGCTTCAGGTTTGTCTTTTCTCTTTCTAATTTGTGACAGTGTCGTCCTATTAGCCATTTGCCAAGCTTAGAAGAATGTATGCAAGAAAGGAGGTATCTAGAGGTTCTTAAACTCTATAACCTCATGCGTTTCTAATAAAACGATTCCTTAGTCACATCAAAGTTTAAGTAGGGTACCCTAATCGGCCTTGAATGGTGGTTGCCTCATTACACCCGAAACTTACACAATAGCTCCTCGTCCTAAGGTCTTAAGATGGTTTGAGTTTGACTGTATCTACCTTGCATTTTTGATGCAATAAGTGAACCCCCATGCCCTGGTGTATACTATTTATGAAATAAATATGCTAATTAGAGCAAATATATATACAAAATCAATAACAAATAAACAAATGAATATATAAATAAATAAACTAATAGTTAAACAAGATGGGTAATTTGAAAACCAATTTTAATTTCAAAGCGTTTTTAAGTAGTTAGCTCTCTTGACGTCTCTAATGGAGTCGCCAAGCTGTCGAGTTCGATTTTTCACCTCCCGATTCTTTTTTAGAAATTACGCCTTCTTTAAACTAATCAATACTAAATTCTACCCGTTTAATATTGATCCTCGACTAGGGTTTAAAGAAAACCATTTTTTCAATTTGAAAAGGTATTAAAGTTGTTACCCGATCGAAGTCGGGAAAAAAAGTTAAGTTATAACCAATTAGGTAAATTAGTTATAACTTAGCTATCGGACTATCAATTAAAAAAACAATTTATAAAATGGTTTTTTGAAAACCAGAGATCTAGGTTCAGGGGTTAATTTATTAAACTCTAAACGGATATTATTTTTTAACTACTCGAATTTAATTTTGCTTTTCAAATATACCCTTTTTTGGTTTCTAAAATAGCTAATTATAATACACACAACTAAATTGATCAATTTACATGAATATCTAAAAATGGAAAAAATAAAACTTTCTATATTTTAAGTTGCCTTGTACTAACGTACAGGTGCCTATATACTCGCTATTCGAGATCAGACTTCTGGAGTTCATTTCATGAAAACTTTAGTAGGTTAAGTTGATTTTAATTTTTGAAAACAATTGTGTTTACGTTTTTAGTTCAATTGGGTTCATTTAAGAAAATTTCTAAAAAAGGTATAAATTGGATTTTATTTTTGGAAATTCTAAATGATCCTAATTTGGAAAATGTTTGATTTATTTTAGAAAAGTTGATTTTTCTAACTGTTAAAACAATTTTTATTCACTAACCTATTCATTTTATTATATTACCTTACTTATTTAATAATTATTTCATTTTATTTATTTTTTTTATTAAATTAGTAAAAATAAAATAAAACAAAATACTCTTTTCTTTTCTTTTTCTTTTTCTTCCCCTTCTTTTTTTCTTCCTTTTTTTCTTCTTGTTTTTTCTTCTTTTTTTTTTATTTGATTACATTTACATGTACATAGATGGATAAATAAATAAATAAATGAATAAATAACACAAAATTGAAAAGAGGAAATAAATCAAATAACAAAAAACAAACCAACAAAAAAACATAAAGAAAAAAGAAAAAGGGTCGAATTGGATATTGGATAGGACGTAGGTCAAGGATGTGAGTCAGTATACAGATTCGAGTCAGGCTCTTACTCGTCTTCAAGCTCAGCAACAAGGTGGTGTGGCTTGGGTCAATCTGGTGGCCAAAGTGAGTAGGGGAAAGAAAATTTGTGAGTTTCTTATTGGGGGTATGGGGGGTACGCAAAGTGCTGTAGTGGTTAGAGGCGATTTAAAGGGTGGTATAAAGTGGTGGCTAACGGTGGTCTTGGGTAGTTGTGTTTTGGAGTTGCTGGGCGAGTTTGGTTCATTAGGTTAGGGGTTTTGGGTCATGGAGAGAGTGGCCATAGGGTTGGTTTGAGTCAAGGAGGGTTGGAAGTGGTAGTACGAAGAGAGGGGGGTATGATAGTTAAGGTTTAGCGGTGATGGTTTGGTGGTGATCGATAGAAGGTACGGCAGCAGTCAAGATTGGTCAGGTTCAGATGCCCAAGCTTAAGGGAGCTTAACCGTGGTGGTAGGCATAGTCGAAGGTGGCTAGGGAGAGGGATTCAAAGAAAGAGAGGGTTCGGTAATGGAGCTGGAGTGGGAAAGTGATCGTGAGAGAGAGAGGGTGTTTTCTGTTGTTTTTACGAGGTTGTATGTGATTGTGTGAACTCCCCCCAACACCCTTTTATACATGAATTAATCTTAGAAATGTGGAAAGTTCGAATCGGAGTTGAATGAAAAAAACCAAAATTTAAGTTTTTTTCCAATTTTTGGAGCTCGGTTTGATTGTGTTAATGTATGAATCTAGACGTGTTCTTGATCACTATTAACACTAGGCCATGTGTACTTCGCGATTTCATCACTAATTTGATGAAATTGCAATGAAAAAGGGATCAAATCTGCTTACAAAGTGCCTTGTTTAGAAAGGAAAACGTAGGAAATCCTGGGGAAACTAGAGGAAATTGGGGGAAAGTGGGGAGAAAGAAAAGGAAAGAGAGAGAAAATCGGTTGACGTGGCACTACGTCAATCAACTCGACCTATCACAGTATGCTACGTGTTAACACGTGACACATGGTAGCCGATGTAGCACGCCACATGGCGCCACATTAGCCAGGTCATCCAATTCGACGTTGCCACATATCAAGACGCGTGGTGCAGTAAGACCCTGATACGTGGTAGCGTGTTAGTTAACAAAAAAAAAAAAAAAAGGTCTCCTTATCTTTGCTAAGATTCAAACCCAAGACCTCATATTTAATACCCAAACCAAGTCCATATGCTTAACCATTAGGTTGTTGGCCTATGATTTGTTTATATGTGCAATTAAATTATACATATAGACTAGGTTAGCCTAGGTTAGATTTAAATCTAAACCTAGGCACAATGGTCTAACTTTTAAACTTATTTCAAAATTAATAAATCTACCCTAATAAAATGTTACTTTCTAAAATCTTTTACTTTTTTCAATTGTTTCTTATCCAATTTTCTTATTTTTTATGCCTTTTCTTATTTTTTGAAATTTTTTTTTGTATTTTCCTAAAAATTCTTATTTTTTCTAAATTTCCTAATAATTTCCTTTTTTTTTGTGTGTTTTTCCTAATTTAAGGCCTATAAAAAATAAAATAAAAATAAAGGGGGCAAAAGTTAGGTGTCATAATGTTGAAAGAGAAGGAATCGGTGTATCAACATTCGACTAGTTGGCCTTGATACTCGATAGGTTAACTTTTGCAAAAAGGGGTTTTAGTGATTGGGGTAATGCTATATGATTAAAGTCCTTGGCTTTGGCACTTAGCTGGTCAGCATTGGCATTCGATAAGTTGGGTTTAGCATTTGGAGTCGCACATAGCAGGATATGGCCAAACTGAGCTCTCATGGAGTTTTTCCACCATTCACTTGTATACTATGCTTAGTCTTCAGTTGGCTGACTAGAGAGAATTCTTCTAGCTAGTGACTAAAGGCCTTAGAGGTGCACATGAGTGAGAAGGCCAGAGGTTGATAGTCCATCAATTGTGCTCATAAAGCATGCAATTTGAGGGATTTTAAGTTAAGATATCGCTTCGAAAGCATGAGATTTAAAGGTAGGGCAGTGCTCCAATTAGCAAGTGACTAGAAGGTTTTAACTCAGGATAGCGCTCCTAGAGCATGTGATTAGAAGGTAGGTAGTGCTCTAATGAGCAAGTGACCCTAAGGTTTTAACAAAGGATAACGCTCCTAGAGCATGTAAACCGAAAGAATTTATTTATTTTTTGAATCTTTTTTATCACGTAGACGGGGCTCTAAAGAGTAAACGGTCCAGGGGAACCATAGTAGAAGATTTTATGTGAACTTGAAGATTTGAAATGATAGGTTTATTAATTGGGAGCCATCTAGGACGAAGTTGACATTTGGGACAAAGTTCCTCAGTACAAGAGGAATTGGATAACATTAACCATGAAGGTGATCATTTAAAGAGGATGACTCTAGCCACTAAGGCCCATTGACATATGGAAGAAAAACTGGCCACTAGGTTGGAATTAAAGAAACTGGCTGTTAGAGTTGACTTGAGAGAATGTGTGAAATGGTGATTCTTAACACTTGGCCATTTAAGGAAATCATGAGTTTTGTGAAAGATAGGATAAAAAAAAAACTTGTGAAAAATCTTTTCTCTCTCTCATTTTCATTTTTTTTTTTGGAGATTTGCTAACTTGCTTGGATTCCTTATAGGTTCTAAGAAAGTGTTACAATAATAGTAGGCTTTTTCAATAGCATAATAACTTGATCTTCTATGCCACCTTTGTCTGAGAGACCCTTTTTATCTTGAAGGCTTTTGCATTTTTTCAAGGGCAAATGACTTTTTAGGACATGACTTCTTCAAATTTCTTCTTACTCAAGAGAAGGTATCTTAATAAAGATAGATTTAGTCTAAGAGGACTTCCTTACACTCTCAGTTTAAATTCCTCTTTTTGACTTTAATTCCTAAAATTATGGTCCATCTTGTAAGTAGTATACTTTAAATCAATCTATTAGGTCTTTTTTAGACTATAACAGAATATAAGTTTCTAGTCATCAGTTCAAAGAAAAGGATAATAATATATTAGCCTTTTTTCAAAAGAGTTCATCTATTTATCCTAGGTTTACAGGTCAAGAACTCTTTAAGAAAAACTAAAATTATGCTTACCATAGTTTCAAAATTAACTTTTACTAAAGATAAGTTATTTCCTTTAATTAAAAGGACCTTTTAAAGGGATAAAATTGTGTAGGCGAGCCTTAGTTTGCGAGAGGAGTAGATTTTGAGTGTCTTGGTTTTTACCTCTGCTATTTTAGATTTAGGGTTTCTTAAAGGATGGGCTTTACTTCAAGAATTAGGCCTTTTTAAGGTATATGCCCCTAATCCTTTTGGGCTTTAGGGCTTTATTCTTTTTTTTTTCCCAAATTTCTGCATTCTTGCCCCATTTCTTTTTCTTTTTCTTATTCTCCTTTTTTTTTTTTCTACTTCTCTTTTTCTTTTCATTTTGACTCAACAAAAAGGTGTTCATCCATTCTTTTAGCTTAAAGCTTAAACTATATACAGTTTATGTTTAGGATGGAAGCTATTCTTTATCTTAAAGGAAATAAGTTATCAAAGGTAATAATTACTATTGAATTGATGCAACTAGAGCAAACATAAATTATTTTTACCTTTTCTCCTAGTTAATACCCCCAACCTCTTATTTGCCCCATTGTAGGGAGGTTCTTAATGAGGTTTTGTTTTGAAAATACTTTATTTAAAGGTCTAACAAGGTTGATAGGGTTTTTGTATTTAGGAAATTGAAAATGAATGCTTAATGTCAGTTTGATTCACGTATCAAATTCAAGATGGACCTCTTTTAAGGAACGAGTCCAATAACCTCACATTAATGAAACTAAACTCTTAAGTTGTGTTTTAAGCTAGTGTTTGGTATGTGGTTTGCCTCTTTTCATTGTAAACCTTTCAATTAATAAGATAAAAACAACTTATTTACATTCATGCTCTTCAATAATTTGAAAAATTTTCCCTAATCTTAGAGGTCCTTAAGATGCCTTAACTTGAAAGTGGAACATGGCTAAGTAGATAACTTTTATTTCAAATGAGTGTTATTACAAAGGCATGCCATGATTTGACTTTCAAAAGTGCTACTGCAAAACAGTTCTCATCCGACTTTTGTTTATCCTCAATTTCCTTTTAACTTACCCCATTAAATTGGTTTTCTAGAGATATCCCCAGTTGCTTCATATGTTAGGCAATCTTTTGAAATGGTAGTAATAAGCTTTCAAAGTTTAGTGTTGTAGGTGGTTCATTTGAAGTTCTCTTATAGTTGGGCATGTAACATATGGCTTTTAAAATGTCAAGTTGAATCAAGTTGGCCTTAATCATATCTTAGATATCGCTTCTTAGCCTCCAACACTTTTCAATGGAGTGCTCCTTTTGACCCATATGGTAATCACATTATGCTTCTAAATTTAAAACTTCATGGCCTTTATCTTAAATTAAGGGCTTCACAAAACATAACCTTAATTTCCCTTAACTTGCTAAACACTTGGGTTAATGGGATCTTAAGCTAAGTGAATTGTCTTTTCTTGGCCCCATGTGCAAATTGGCTATGAGCTTGTATTTTCTCGCTTTTCCTTGTTTTTTTTTTTTTTCTCCTTGGCCCATTTTCATAACCTTGATCATAAGCCATTCGAAAGTCTTTTGATAGTCATTTCTAAGTCTATAATGCGCTTCTATAATGTTGTCATTTCCTCTTCTAGGCTTGCAAAACTTTTTTTAAGCTTAGATCTTAAGATATATTAAGACAGCCAATTATAGAACCTAAGATTTGCAGTTGTTAGACCATATGACATATCATATTTCCAATGGAAGCAATCGTATCGTTTGCCATTGTGAGCTTTGAACTTGATCCAAAAACTCTTGAGAAGAAGCCATACCCATTAGCAATTTCTTCAAATTTTTCTTTTTTTTTTTCCTTCCTTTTCTCTCTCTCTCTTTCTCTTTCTCTCTCTCTCTTTTTTTTTTCTTTTGGAAACTTTGAAAATCAGATCGACCATGGCTAAGGCAAGTTTTACAAGAATTGAGGGATAATGTTGTGAACAAAAGAAACTTTGATAAGGTATTTGATGTTGTTTACAAATTATTTTACAGAGAAATGGGGCAGTGGAAATATAAGGATCTGGTTTATTTACATAAAGGACAAGAAGATGACCTTAAGATTTACAAATTGTAAGAAAGGGAAAAAAAAAGTTCTAACTTCGAGTGTAAAGTAGGGAGCCTAAGAAAAACCAAGTATTTATAGGCAACTGAAGAGGAATAATTAGAACTTGTAGATACAAAAAAGATTACCTACAACAAGTATAATCTAGGATGCTTGCTCCATTGAGAAGCTAATTTAGAAAGCAAATAACTATTATTTTCCAAACAGAGTAGGGATGTAATTATTCTACAAGAAGAGAGGGTAGGAGAATCTACTAAGAATTCCTAAGGACTAATTTAAAATAGAGACAAAAAGTATTTACAAACTTATAAAAATTTTAAGAAGAGATAAGGGTGAATTCTACTCTAAAAGGGAGGGAAAAAGAAGGAGATTACTTCACATGCAATGTTTGATAAGTGGAATGATAAATATATACAACTTATGGAAAAATATTTTTGCAAATTAGGGGAAAAGAGATAATTATTTTACTAAGAAAAATGAAATTTAAGGTGTTAATTCTACCCTTTATTTTTTCTTTGCGATCTATAGATTGAGAATTGAAAAGATTAGGAAGGTGAATATTTTACGAAGGACAAGAAAAGGAAGGAGAAGTCATAAACAATTATTTATAAGTCAAAGAATTAAGACTAACTAAGATAATTAACAAGAGGAAACTAATCTAAAATTTATAAGCTATGAAAATACGAAAATTCTAAAGACTATAGTGATAATACTATAACGCAGCTTTTATACAAACCTATGAAAGGTTCAAGCTAGAAGTTTCAAAAGGGATATAGTCAACGGAAAAAAAAAAAAGTAACTGGAAAAAAATTACTTACATTAAAAAAATATTTTTCAACTTATTTTACATATGGGAGGAACATTTTATAGGATAATAACTTCTTAAAAAAGAAAAAAAGTCAACAAGAGTTACATGGGGTAATGGAAAAGATCCTTTTTTTTTATAATTTATTTGAACACTTATTTGAAAAACTAATTATTTCATAAAGTGGTGAGGTTGTGACTAAGAGCTATGTTTCAAAGTAGTTGATCTTGTTATAGCATGCGTTAGTGTGTTCTATTTTACATTGTTTTGTTGTAGAAAAATAGATCAAGTTTCGAATTGCTGTAAGAAGTTATGTGAGGATTTTCTATTAGAGTAGTTGATTTTCTATGATATTGTATTGAAAATGTCGAATCTTAGTATCCTAGGAGAGATTAATGATACTGAAAGTGATGCTCGTGATCATAGCTGTATCCTACAATAAACCCCATGAACTACTAAAGAGTAGATACAAGACATTGTTACCATTGTAACTAATCTAGCTATTACTGTATAAAGGGCCGTCGAAACTAGGCTACAAGAGAGAGTTGTTGTTAAGTAAGGTTAAGAAGTGAGAGGTAGGCTAAGGAGATAGATGGGTGAGAACTAAGCCCTTGAAGCTTTTAACGTAAACCTAGCTCCTCCCTAACATGCTAGTAGAGTTGCGAGATGGAGACTCAAGCTGGACGAAGTTAAGGAGTATAAGGAGGAGGTGGTGTAATATAATGGAGTCGAGAAGCATGAACTTAAGGCTTTTAGGGGAGCCGAGTATCTTAAGGTACAGATTCTAAGTTTTAATGAGTTTAGTAGTGCTGATGATTACTTAGATTGGATGAAAAGATTGAAAAGATATTCAACTTTTATGATTACAAAAATGTTGTTCGTATTCAAGTGGTTGCATTAGAATTTTCTGGGTATGAAGCGATATGGTGGAAGAAGTTGTAGAATGTATGCTAAAGAACTCAATATGAAGTTTGAATGTGGAATGAGATGAAAAGAGTCTTGAGAAGTAAGTTCGTTCCTAAACATTATGAACAAAACACCTTTTGACTTCTCTAAGACTTGAGACAAGGTAAAAAATCAGTACACGAGTATGTCAAAGAGTTCTAACTATTGATGATTAGTTGTGATGTTGATGAGCCTGAGATACGAACTATAGTACTGTTCATTTCTAGCTAAGGATTGACGTTGGTAACATAGTGGAGATAAAAAGGCTTGACACTCTAGATAAGACCATTTGAGTAGCATAGAGGGTCGAAAGGTAGAGGTAGAATTAGATAAGCCAAATGCTGAGTAGCCAACTAGGCTTGTTAAGTAGAAGTAGTATGCTAAGCCAACTAGGATTTGATCGAGCTTAACTCAGTTTCGAGGTAGATCACCAACGGAAAATGCCAAGTGGACTTGATGATAGCTGAAGCAAGAGCAAGGGCAAAGATCTCGATGTAAGGAAGGACCAAGGTCAAAGCTTAGGGAGGAAGACTTGAGAGATCAAGTGTTTTAAGTGCATTAGTTTTGGACACGAGGCTAGTTAATGCCCGAACCGATGTGTCATGACTATTAAGGGAGATGAGCCCCAAATTTGAATTAGAGAGTGCTAATGAAGGGGAAAATGAAGTAGGAGTCAATTAGTTATTGGAAGAATTCTAAGAAGATTTTGATGCCATGACCTCACTTGAAATAAGACTTGAATATTGTTTTATTGTACGATGATCTCTCAATACCTTTATGTCTAACAAGAATGAGCAAAGGAAGAACCTCTTCCATACAAATTGATGAGTGAGTGCCAAACTTTGTGCATTTATCATTGATGTAGGGAGTTGTACCAATGTAATAGCGTAAGGAGTACTTAAAGCCCTGAAATTGCTGACCTACCCTTACGTTAAGTCATATAAGTTCATTGGCTAAATGAAAAAGAAGGTTTACTTGTTGCCAAACAAGTTAAGGTACCGATCATTATTGGTGACAAATATAAGGATGAGGTGCTATGTGACATCTTACCCATGTGTGCTTCACACATCTTACTTGGTTGACCATGGCTATTTGATAGAGTGCTACATGATGGATATAGGAACACCTATATGTTCGAAAAGGATAAGCCCCAAGAAAGTACAGGAGTGGAAGTAGAAGATTACCTTATCACTACAGTAGAAGTCTTTAATAATTTCCCGAGCCTAATTTTCTAGAGATTCCAAGATGGAAGGATGTGTGCTATTATTAGTCAGGAAGCTCTTAGAGTTGAGAGAAGTTGAAACTCTTCTTGTCGAGGTATAGATATTACTTCAAGAGTATATTGACCTATTTCCTATTGAGATGCTGAGAAGTTTACCACCCATTAAAGGTATACAACATTGTATTGACCTTCAACCTAGAGCTACTTTACCTAACTGACCTACTTATAGGCTCAACCCTGAGTAAGCTGCTTAGTTAAAGAAATAGGTTGATGAGTTGATTGATCATAGATATGTTCAAGATAGTATGAGCCCCTATGTCATACCGACTATTTTGATGCTAAAAAAGGATAGCTCATGGAGAATGTTCATTGATAGCCGAGAAATTAACAAAATCACTATTAAATATCAATATCCAATCCCTCGATTAGATGATATGCTCAATGAATTGCATGGTGCCCAAGTCTTTTCGAAGACTGATCTTAAGAGTAGCTATCATCAAATACGAATGAGACTTGGAGATGAATGGAATATTGCTTTCAAAACAAGGGATGGTCTGTTTGTGGATGGTGATGCCATTTGGTCTGACAAATGCACTGAGCACTTTTATGCGACTCATGAATCATGTCCTACAACCATTGATTGACAAATGCGTTGTGGCATATTTTGATGATATTTTGGTATATATTGCTATCCTTATGTCCTATGTCATGCACTTAAGATCTCTATTTGATATCCTTTGTGTTAAGATGCCATTCAGCAATTTAAAGAAGTGTATGTTCTTCCAAAGTGAGGTAGTATTCCTCAGATATGTTGTTTCTGGAGGAGGTATCAAAGTTGATGATGCGAAAATCTAAGAAATCCTCGAATGGCCAATGTCAACTAATGCTATCGAAGTAAGGAGTTTTCATGGTCTAGCTTCATTCAATTGAAGATTCATTTGGAACTTTAGATCCATAGCTACCCTACTAACCGAGTTGATAAGGAAGAACTCTAAATTTAAGTGGTCTGAGAAGGCTCATAAGATTTTTGATGAGATCAAGTGTAGGTTGACTTTCGTCGTAGCACTCATCTTACTTGACTTCGAGAAAGTTTTTTTACTAGAATTTGATGCATTTGGAGTCGGCATTGAAGTTGTTCTTATGCAGGAATGCAAATCAGTTACCTATTTTAGCGAGAATCTTAGAGGAGCCACCTTGAATTACTTGACATATAATTCCAAGCCCTTGTTCAAGCACTTCAAAACTGGTAACATTACTTATTGCCGAAAGAGTTCATCATCTATATAGACCATGAATCCCTCAAGTATTTGAGAGGATACAGAAACTTTCTTAACATCATGCAAAGTGGTTTGAGTTCTTCAAAACTTTTTGCTATGTCATTTGATACAAGGAGGGAAATACCAATACGATAGTCAACACACTCTCTCGTCGACATGTTTTCATTATAGTATTATGAGCTAGAATACCTAGATTTGGTACCTTATCCAATCGGTATGAGCTTGATTCGTATTTTGGGCCCTTAGTGGTCAAGTGCAATGTTGGAGGAGTTGTGGATAGGTTCTATTTGAGCCAAGGGTTTCTAATGAAGGGTAAGCAAATTTGTATGCTAAGTGGTTTTGCTAAGCAATTACTTGTCTAAGAAGCCCATGTTGAAGGCTTAGTTAGCTACTTTAGTGAGAACTTTTTTATTAGCTTGGGATGATGAAGGATGTGCACTGAGTTCTTGAATGGTCTGAGGTGTGCAAACATGCTAAGGGACGATAGGAGCTGTACGGAGAATACACACTTCTACCTATACTTAAATGGTCATGGATCGATTTGAGCATGGATTTCATGCTTGGCCCACCTAGAACACTATAAAGGCATGATTCTATCATGGTTGTGGTTGATTAGCTTAGCAAAATGAGTCACTTCATCCCTTACTACAAAACCAATGATGCTCTCTTTGTTGCTAACCTCTTTTTGCAAGAGATAATGCAACTACATGGAGTGCCAAGGAGTTTTGTATTTGATTGTGATTCAAAGTTCATAAGCTTCTTTTAGAAAACCCTATGGAAGAAGCTCAACACTAAGCTCATGTTTAATACTTCTTGTCACCCTAAATAGATGTCCAAACAAAAGTTATGAATTGAATTGTCGATAACCTCCTTCAAGCTACTGTTGGAAAGAATTTGCATGATTGGGATCTATGCTTACCCATCATTGAATTTGCTTACAATCGTGTCACTCATAGCTTAACGGGAAGGTCACCTTTTGAGGTCATTTATGAACTTAACCCGAATTTACCCTTAGACATGGTTATTTGCCCAACCTCTCAAGGAGAAAGTCAAGCAAGCTTATAAAGCATTGAGGAGTTCCAAAAGTTACATTAGAAGGTTGCCGAGCAATTAGCAAAGACTCTTGCCCAATAGAAGGAATAGGGAGCCCGAAGGAGGAGGAGAGTCATTTATAGTAGGAGACTTTGTTTAGGTCTACCTTAGCAAGGAACCTTTCCCAAGGAAGAGGATGAATAAGTTATCCCCTAAGTTGGATGGAACTTTTACGATCCTTCAATGTATCAATAACAATGCTTATGAGCTTAAGCTACCTAAAGGATATGAAGTACGACCTACTTTCAACGTTGTTAACCTGATGCCCTATGTGCCTAAAGAAGAAGAAGACCAAGATTTGAGAGAAAATATTCAATAACCCTAGGGAATTGATGGATTGTTGACCTTTGGACCCTTTACTAGTACCGGTCTCTAAGGCTTACAATCTCTTGCCCAAAGAATTCTTTCTTGCTAACTTACCGAGGACGAGTACCATTACATGGAAGAATAGTGGGCGAACTATCTGAAGTCCCGGCTCAGTTGCATACTACTTTACTCTGACTCTTACCCAGTCAACACCCTGTCAATTGTTGAGGCCGATCTATTGAAAGCTGAGGCCGAGGTACCCATGCATCGAACTCTTTCTTCTAACATACTAAACTAGGGATTGCCAAGGTTGACTTGATGAGTGCCGAAGCCGAGTGCCTATATGCCAAGTATTACTTATTTAGCCTATCAAGGTGTAAAATCCTCTATTAATCTCGGTAACTTCGAGTACCCTTCGTTAGCAGCATCCCCAACATCAGTACAACTAAACTCTAATGTCTTAAGACTCTAGAACACATACCCAATCATAGCGTACCACCTATCATTCCTTTTTTTAACATTGTCCTATATTCCTTTATTCTATTTATCCCTTTTTATCCTTTTGGAAATTTATTATGATAGTATTTTTATATTACCATTTATTGTAATTACTTAGGTTTCCTTGTTGTCCTAAGAACTTATTATAAATAGTCTTTTTTACTGTAGTTGCAAAGCATCCAACACCTTTCTAATATTACATATACTTGTCCTTGCGAGATATCCTTCTCCAAGTACATTTTCTTTATACCCTTATCTAATCTTGTCGAGTAACTCAAGGTTAATAGCGATGGACCTTAACATTAGCTTATGAGTCATATCAAGTGAAGTGTTAAGTCATGTTGTGTTCGTTAATATGTAATATCCTTCTGGCAACTTATGGAAGCTACTGTATTTTCCAACTTCTTCACTTCATTTTCTTCATTATTATAAAAGGACCAATTCAGTAACTATTCTCTATGGTAAGCCCTAGTGATTATTGAGCTCCTAGGAACATTACTAACCTTCTTGACGTCCCTAATAAAGTCGCCAAGCCGTCAAGCTTGAATTTTTCTATTTTCCATTTATTTTCTTTAATCCAATTTATATTGAACCTTATACCCATTTGACATAAACTCTTGACTAAGAATTAAGGAAAACTTGGTTTTTAATTTTGAAAAGTTTGGATCTGTTACCCCATCGGGGTTCGAAAAAAATGGTTTAGGTTGAATTAATTGGGGTAATCGATTTTAACTTAGCCACTAGTTTACTAAAGCAACTAATTTTTAAAATAGTTTTTGAAAACCAAAGGTTTTGGATTCGAAGGCTAACCTATTAAACCCTAAACAAGTATTATCTTAACTTTCCGAATTTAGATTTATTTTCAAAATACCATTTTTACTAGTTCTAAATTTACAAATAAAAAATTAATCTATTTAAAAAAAAAGAGGAAACTGAGAAATTAACTTTATTTATGAAAGGGAAAATAAATAAAAAAATTTCCTCATTTTAAATCGCTTCGTAAGTACCTATGTACCCTCTAGTAAAAATTAAACTTTCCATAGTTTATTCATGAAAATTTAAGTGTGAGTTTATTTTAATTTTTAAAAACCAACCAAATTTATGTTTTTATTCCATTTAATTTATTTAAAAAAATTCTAAGAAAAGAGTCATAAATTAGAGAGGTATTATGTTTGAAAATTCTAGTGTCTTAACTTTGTAAAGGGTTTATTTATAACTTTTATTTTTGAAAATATAGATTTTCTCTCAGTGTCCAAAAAATAAAAGTTCTTTTTCTATTTTTTTGTCTTTTTTTTTTATAAAGAAAACTAAAAGAAACATTTTTTTAATCAAAATGTTTCTATTTTATGTTTTTTTTTACAAGATAAAAGAAAAAAAATATTTAACAAAAATAAATAAATAAATAAAATGACAAAAGAACAAGGAAAGGACTAAACCAAAATCTTTAAGGGCATAAGTTAGATGGCTAAGTTGGGTTGTGTAGGATCTGGGTCAAAGCAGGGAATTTTAAGTGAGTGACGATGGATTCATGAGTTTTTCATTGGCAAAAGGGGGTTTAGGAGCAATGCCGTTGTGAATGGTGGTGGTTTTGGTGGTTTCGCGATTTGACTATAGTGATGATTACACACAGTGTACATAGGGATGGTTGTTTGAAGGGATTAGATGGTGTGGCTAAGGGTTTTCAAGGGTAAGGAAGTCAATGGCGTGGTCTAGTAAAGGTAATGGTTTACACGGTGGGTCATGGTAGCCAAAATTGAAGACTTTGATTGGAACAAACAAAGGAAAATCAAAATATAAGATTCAGACTTTATGAAACTACAGTTAGTCAAAAACTCATTGGTACCAATCTTATAATTTGAGATGGGTTATGTAAGGAGAAAAGCTAGAGAGAAGATGGGTGTTCACGGGTTAGGGTTATAGAGTAAGAAACTAGAATTTAAACTTGAATGAGAGTGATTTGATTGTTACTTTATATTCCAAACACATTCTCATACCCTTATTTATACCCTATGAGGCTTGCTTTCCAAAAAGAAAGTCAAAGAGCAGATTAAATTTGAGATTTCAAAGTAAATTGGTTTTTATAAAGTTGATTCAAAATCAATGTATTTTCATAGAATTTGATGAAGTTAATGATCAAAATCCATTCCTTGATCCTTGTTATTATTGAAAATCAACCATGGAAGCTTCGAATATTATTCCAATAGCATGAATCAAGTAAAATGAATGTGGAGGAATATCTTAACATTTAAGCTATTTCTAAATTTCAATATTCATTTTGAACCCTCAAAAGATTGTATCTATGTATGTTTATGGTATCGACACAAAGTATCCCAAGTCTGCTTCATGATTTCACCTTTAATTTGATGAAATCACAAAGGAAAATGGACCAAATATGCTCTTGAAGTGAGTTGTTAAGCCATGCTACCTACAAAAAAATGAAAGAAATAAGGAGAAAATGATAAAAAAAAAAAACAGGTTGCCCTATCTTGTCTTGAAAAGTGTCCAAAAAAGAAATAGAAAAAAATCAATAAAGGGCAAAATGGCACAAGGAGCCTCTGCTAGGAGTCAAACCTAGGATCTTGTCTTTCCTTGTGAGTTGCTTAACCAAGTATGTTAGCTTGTGCTCTCAATCATGTAGTGCAATTATATTTTACTTGACTATTAAGTCAAACCTTAAATAAAATATGGACTAGCTCTAAAAATAAATAAATAAAAATAAAAATAAAAATATTATTAGTTATCATTCTTACTTTACTAAAAAATTTTATTTTTCATATTTTTTTCATTATATATATTTTGAAATTTTCTAATTTTTTTAAACTTTCAATTTGAACCCTTTTCTTTACTTTAAAGGATAAACACTAAAATTATAAGAGAGCAAAAAATGGGGCGTCTACAACATTTATCCATTTAACATCATTAACTTATGATCTTAAGCTCTCTTTGTTTTTTTCCTTTTTTTACTAAAACATTAATTGCTAAAAAATACAATATTTTCATTTAGTATTCATTTATTAATATTACTTAATAATTTTTATTAGGTAGATATAAGATACCTTGGAACATATACTCTTTGTACTTTCAAGCATAGATTTCAAGTTAAATACTGGGTAGGAAGAGCTTGTATCCATACCCCATATTGTGAGAATAAAATTAAAAAAAAAATGTACTTGAAACCTACCTTATAACCCTTAATATTTACCTAAAACCTACTTGATTGAGTAAAGTATAGGTTGGATACTTTGTACAATATCGTTATTCACGTACTCCTAATAAGATATAATAATTTTCATACTTTTCAAAGAATCATATACGAATATGATGAAGCATTTTAGCATATTGATGGATGACATGATGCACTAATAAAAGTGATAACTTTGAAAACACAAGTTAGTATTTAGCAAAAGCACCAAAAACTAACTTAAAGCGATACGTAGGCTCAAAATTTTATAAATGGAAATTTTCAAAATGATGTCGTCTTAACCAACTAGCATACTGGATTATCTATGGTAATAACTAGTGTGTAGTCACTAGGTTGAATTCATCAAGGAAAAGGGATTCATCTAAGTAATAGATCCAAACTTACTACTCTAATATAGGTGAGTTGAAAAGGTAGTTGGGAATTACAAATGAAATAACAAATGAGAGAAGAAAGGTAACAATCAATACAAATGATAAAGACATGGACTTATGAGATGCTTTTGAAATAATGGTGAGGGCATGCCATTAAGATATCGATAATGATTTTTAATTAGGTTTTGATGGAATTCATTTGAGCTTATTCATGAATAGGGTACCTTACTCAACTATGTAGCGAAAAATCTCCTCTTAGTCTCATTTTCCTATATGATCTACTAAACACTTGATTCTTGTTACAAATCAAGTGCTCTAGTCCTATAAATTAGGGGGTCAACTGATGTGAACCGTGACCAAGAACAGATAAAACCAGTCACTGGGTGGGTCCAAGCTTATCGAAAGCTTGAAGAGATGATGGGGAAATATGTAAGAGAATAGGTAAGTGAATGAAAAGTAAGCAAAAAAAAAAAAAAAAAAAAAAACCCTGCGAACAGTTCCAAAGTATATGACGTAGTAATGAAACTCTCGAGAACTCACGACACAACCTGATATGATGCATGAATTAGTCTAGTGAGGTTACTTGCCACCTAACTTTACTCAAGGGTTAAGATAATAGTAAAATGAGAGTAAACAAGGTAGTGTTTATGCAAATAAAAATGTTTAGTTATATTGATGGAAGTCTCCTCTTTACAACTACAATTATATGGGGTATTTATACCTGAAAGTTAGGACAACTTACCTAAAAGAGAAAAGATAAAAGGGTATTGTACTAAAGAATTAATGTACAGGAATATAAGAGGGTAAAAGTGAATATTCCAGAAAAGCAACGATTAATGTAGTAGATTCTACATGTGGTCATGTACACGTAGTGGAGATATATTAGCAAAACTGTTAGAGGATGCGGACAAAAGAGTATGATTAGATTGCTAATCCGAGCAAAGGTCTCTCTTTCGATCTCTCGACAAGGGTGATGTCGAGTAATTGGTTGGCTTGTAGTTGTTGTCTCGACAATCAATAATTTGGCACACTTTAGAGAGATAGGCAATCACTCGGCTTGGTATACAGAGTGACTTTGCAAAGAGATACTCGGCTTTGATAAGAGTCAGCTGGAGTAGGAGGATCTGCTTTGCTAACCCTTTTAGTTCTCGTGCTCAACTGTAGGTCAAAGGCATAGTAGCCTAATTCCTATTATTCCCTCCTTGTTGATTTGGATTTAAGATCAAATCCAAAAGGTCTTCGATCAGCTCTCCATTAAGATGATATGGGCTGAGGTTGGCAATGTTGAAGGTGTCAAAAACCCCATATTTGTTGGGTAGCTCCAACTTGTAGGCATTGTCATTAATCTTCTAGAGGATTTTCAGCTCTTGCAGATAGCTTATTTCTCCTCTTACTCGAAAAACTGTCCTTGCTAAGGTATAGCCATATTAAGTCTCCTGGTTGGAATTGTTTAGTAGTCTTACCCTTAGCCTTCTCTCGCATTCTTCTGGTGGCTTAGTTCATTTGTCAAGTAACTTTGTTGTAAATGTGTTGAAGGGACTGTGCATGGGCTCTCGTGTTAGGGTCTTCTCTCTCGGATTCAAGTATAAGGGTGTGATCGAGGGGTAACTCGAGATTAAAACCATAGATAACCTCAAAGGGGATCTGCTTGGTAATGTCATGTACTGTTCTATTGTAAGTGAACTCGACTATCGGTAAGCAGACATCCTAATCAACCAATTTCTTGCCCACTATAACTTAGAGTAGCAATCCTAAAGTACGATTGACTACCTTTGTTTGGTTATCCATTTAGGGGTGATAAGAAGTGTTAAATAGTAATTTGGTCCTCATTTGTTGCCACAGAGTTCTCCAAAAATAGCTCAAAAACTTTAGATCTATATTTGATACTACGCTTCTCGAGACGCCGTAATACCTGACAATTTCTTGTAAGAAAAGAGAAGAAATAGCCGAAGCATCATTAGTTTTGGAGTAGGGCACAAAGTGTGCCATCTTGCTGAACCTATCCACAACAACTATTATAGAATCTTTGCCTCTGGTAGTTCGTGGTAATCCAAAAACAAACTCCATGCTCAACTTAGTCCATAGTTTTGTCGAAACAGGCAAAGACATTACTTTCCCTTGCTCTACTTGGCTCGGCACTTATCCCTCTTACACATGGCATAGCCTTAAATAACTCGGCGAACATCTCGCCTCATTTTTTACCAAAAGAAATGACCATTTAATAGTTCAAAGGTCTTTCTTTTCCCAAAATGCCCGAAGAGTCCTCTACTGTAAGCTTCCTAATAAGTAACTCTCGTAGAGAGAAGCTCGACACGCATAATTTTCCTCCTCAAAACAAGTATCCATCTTCTACATGATATTCGTCTACTGTCCTTCTATCAATATATTACGCAAATATGAGTCCAAAGTGTGGATCCCTAGAATATTACTCTTTGATGCTTGCAAACCCAAACAATCTGGTTTTCAGTTCATTCAGGAGTACATGCCTTCTCGAAAGAGCATCTACAATCACGTTGCTCTTTCCTTGTTTGTATTTGATTACAAAGTTAAACCCCTTAAGGAATTCAACCTACTTCACTTATCGCTTCGATAACTTTGTCTGGCTTTGCAAATACCTCAAAGACTCATGGTTAGTGTAGATGACAAATTCTCTCGATAATAGGTACTGTTCCTATACTTGTAGTGCTCGTATAAGTGCTAAGAGTTCCTTATCATATATAGAGTAGTTTAGTTGAGGTCTCTTGAGCTTCTCATTGTGGTAAGCAATTGGTTAGCCTTCCTATATTAGGATAACTCCTATTCTAATGCCTAATGCATTACACTCTAACTCAAATACTTTCTTGAAGTCAAGCAAAACTAATACAAGGGCGGAGGTTAACCTTTCCGTTATCTTAGCAAAGCTTCTCTCCTCCTTTTCTCTCTATTAGAAGTCGGTGTTCTTCTTTGTTAGTTCAGTAAGTGGTATAACGAGAGTGTTGAAATTCCTGGTGAATCTCCTGTAGAATGAAGCTAGTCCATGGAAACTTCTCATGTCTATACAAATAGTTGGAGTTGGCCATTTGATGATTGCTCGGATCTTCTTGTCGTCCACTCATAAGCCTCCTCCACTTATTATGTAGCCCAAGAATATCACTTCCTCTTAGTAGAAACAACACTTTATAAGGTTGTCAAATAATTTCTTAGCACATAAGATATTTAGTATAGCTTAGAGATATTCATAGTGACTCATCATGTTGACACTGTATACACGAATGTTGTCAAAATATACCACCACACCCTTCCCCATTAGATCTCTTAACACATGATTCATCAGTCTCATAAAAGTGTTTGAGGCATTCGACAAGCCGAATGGCATGATCATCCACTCATAAAGTTCATGTTAAGTTTTGAATGCAGTTTTCTACTCATCTCTTAACCTTATGTGAATTTGATGGTATCTAAATTTCAAATCAATCTTGCTAAAGATCTTAGCTCCACTCAATTCATCTAGAATGTCTTTCAATCTAGGTATTGGATACCTATATTTGATTGTTATCTTATTCATGGCTCGGATGTCAACATACATCCATTAGGTACCATCCTTTTTCGGCACTAAAAGCACCGAAACAACGTAAGGGCTCAAACTCTTCCTAACATAACCTCTTTTTAGTAGCTCATAAACTTATCATTAGAGTTTAGAAGCTTGCTCAGGGCTCATTTGATATGTGGACTTATTCAACAGGGTGATATTGGGTATTAAGTCAATATAGTATTTTATGCCTTGAATTAGGGGCAACCCCTTGGGTAACTATTCTGGGAACAGATCGGCATATTCATCTAACAACGCTTTCACCTTTAGGGGTAGTTCACCCTACTCCCTCAATTCTAACAAATGTCTGACCAACATGAAGGTCAGCGTATCAGCTTTAAGGGCCTCTTGGAGCTTAGCTCTACTCATCATCAAAGTTTTCTTAGATTCGTGGGTAAATTTTATTTGTAATTTATTAACTTCTCTCGGTGGCATCGAGTTTAGCGTAATCTTCCTACCATCCTTCTCGAACACATATGTATTCTTGTATCCATCATTGATAACCCTTCTATCAAGTAGCCATGGTCGGCTAAACAACATATGCAAAGCATACATTGGTAGCATGTCACAGAGAACCTCGTCGAAATAATTTCCGATAGTAATTGGCTATAGTACCTATCGAGTGACATATAATGATCCCTTCTAATTTAGCCAATGCAAACTTGTACGACCTCAAGTGTGCGATGCTTGACAAATTTAACCTCGTGACCAGATCGGTTAATGCAACTTCCCCTATCTACAATTAATGCACTCACTTGATCATTCACCCTACAGGTGATATGAAACAAGTTTTCTCTTTGCTCTTCCTCTTGTGAGGGTTCCATGTTCATTGCACGCTGGATAACCAAGACCAACTAGTCCAAGTCCTCAGTAAACACATCCTCTTCAATAAGTTCTTTCTCATCATTGCCCTCCTCCTCAAGTTCCTCATCAGTACTTTCTACCTCTAGCTTCAAGACGTCTCCTTTGATAACCATAGTCCTTCGATTCGAGCATTGAGCAGCCATATGTCTAAACCCTTGGCACTTGAAGTACTTGATTTGGCTTATCTTCGTACTAGATCCCTACCCTTTCTCATAAGTTCAAGTTTGCACATCACTATCAAGTCTGCCCTTCTACTTAGCTCAGACATCTACCCTTCGGATTAGCTTGGTGCCTGATTGAGCTCGGTGACTTCCCTGTCTTAGTCAGCTAGTTAACAATCTAATTTGTACTCGGCTTCTTCTCTACCTCTCTACTTGTTAGGCTATTCTAATGGCTTCATCCATTATAGTAAATCATTGGAGTTTCACAATGTCTCAAATGTCAACTCTTGATCCAGACATCAAATCATAAGCATTTGGAATTCCTGAACATACTCGTCAACAATTTGGCCTCTTTGTCTCAACTCCTGAAGCTAAGTAAAAGTATCTTACAGATAAGTATCTAGCACAAATTTGTTTTTAAGTATTCTCCTCATTTCTAACCAAGTATTAATCTCTCTATATCCTTTCGGTCTCCTTATAACCTAGAAGTTCCTACACCACATGGCAGCATATCTAGAGAACTTAACAATAGCAGTTCTCACTTTCTCGTAATCTTCATATTGTCAATAATCGAACACATGCTCTACCTTCTCTTCCCAATCTAAGTACTCATTTGCACTTCCAGATCCATTGAAGCTCGGAATCCAAAGTTTCACATGGTCAGAGGCTCTGAGTGCTCGAGCTCACTCTTCTTCTTCATAATACTCTTCCTTGTCCTCTTCTCCTATGTCTCCCAAGTCAATCCTTTGCTCACCTGTCCTCTTACTCCTCCACCTTGAACTTATCGAGCTAGGTCCTGACCTCTAGTAGGTTAAGTAGTTTGCAGGGTGTTATGCGCGACTTTAGCAGGTCGGTAAGCCAATGCATGAATAGCTTAGGTTAAATCTATTAAGAAATTAGTCACCTCATCAAGTTTTTCATCAGTACTCTTAGGGGTACCTTGAGACTATTAGCCATGGTAGACAACACCACTATTATTATCTCCAACACTAACATTAACACTTAGTTTCGTCATTTTCTTTGATAGATTTTAGTTTCCAACTCTCTGAGTAGTTGTTTTAGCAAATACTTTTACAAACCAAAAATTCAACAACTAGCAAACTCAGTAGTCAAATGAACATAGTAACTTGCTCTATTTTATACTCGCAAAATAGGATATAGATAGAACTTTGAAACAACTTACTATAACTCAAACAAAACCTCTACTCTGATACCAATATGATGTGAACCATAACCAAGAATAGACAAGTTCGGCCATTGGATGGATCCAAGCTTGTCAAAAGCTTGAAGAGATGATGGGGAAATGTGTGAGAGAATGGGAAAGTGAATGAAATGTAAGCAAAAAAAAAAAAAAAAAAAAAACCTGCGAACAGCTCCAAAGGATACGACGCACCAATGGAACTTCTAAGAACTCATGGCACAACTCGATATGGTACACAAATTGGTCTAGTGAGGTTACTCGCCACCTAACCTTACTTAAGAGTTAGAATAAGAGTGAAATGAGAGTAAATAAAATAGTGTTTATGTAAGGAAAAATATTCGGTTATATTGATGTAAGTCTCCTCTTTACAACTACAATTACACGGGGTATTTTTACCCCAAGGTTAGAGTAACTTGCCTAAAAGGGAAAAAACAAAAAGAGTATTTTCTTAAAAAAGTAATGTACAGGAATATAAGAGATTAAAAATGAATATTTAAGAAAAGTAATGATCAGTGTAGCAGATTTTACATATGGTCCTATACACGTGGCAGAGATACATTAGCGAGGCCGTTGGAGGATGTAGATAAAAGAGCATGATCAGATTGCTGGTCCGAATAGAGGCTTCTCTCTCAATCTCCTTATAAGGGTGATGCCGAGTAATTGGTCAACTCATGGTTGTTGTCTCGAAAATTAACAATTCGACACACTTCTTGGCATACAAAGTGACTTGACAAAGAGATACTCAGCTTTGGTAAGAGTTGGTTAGAGCAGGAGGATCCGCCTTGCTAACCTTTTCAATCCTCGTGTTTAGCTGCAAGTCAAAAGCCTAGTAGTCTGATTCTTATCATCAATATCCATTTGGTCTCATAACCTATCCTAATCTACTAGAATTGCCTAAAATAGTGTGAATTCAATGGGTACACCTAATCTCTTCTTGCTCTTATAGTTATAAGGACCTGTTATTGATACTTCACTAACTCAATAACTTAATTAAGGAATTATACAATTAATCTCCTTTCGGTCTCATAATTATACAAACACATTGACAATTAAGGGAACTTCCTAAGACTAATCTCTTCTTGGTCTCATAATTACAAGGAAAACCCATTAAAAATTTTATTAACAAGAACCTCAAAATGTTCAAATGAAGTATCAAACATCAAAATCACATTTAAATACTCAAACTTATATCAAAACTACAAACATTCACCAACAACAACATCGTTACTTAGCTACTCATGGTATTAATAATGACAACAATAAAAGATGAAAATGTAGTAGGAAATTCCATTAGAGAACAATGCAACAAGATGATAATAAGAGAACAAGTGATTAGATAAAGATGAGATGACAATAGCTCTTTAATCTAATTCACTGCATTAAAATCATAAAAATAAGTACTAAATATCATAAACAAACTAGAGAAACAATAAATCAAACAATGTGTTCGCAATTCTAAACTAAAACCTAAGAATATGCTAATTGCGAGTCACATTCTTTGCTACAAATGTGAGTATTCATAATTTTAGACTATCGATTGTTCAATGTAAAGGTTTACTAATCAATTGGTAGACACATGTCAACCTTAGGTCTTCTTCGTGTTTTATGAATGTGGTGTTTAGGAATTAGGGTTTTAAGTTAGAAAAACCTTATCCTTAATTCCTTCTATCGATAGATCAATTCAAAAGGTATCGATCAATTAGCGTGAGTGATTACACCCCTACACATTTTATTCACCACGTCATCCTCTCTTTTGCTTGATCACTTGATCAATTAGTGAAATCTTGATGCTTTAAGGCATATCGATTGGTTTGTAGTAAAGCTACTAATCAATTGGTAAACTAAATTATCTAACTCCCTTGATTTCAGCCTCTTATATTGAATAGTAGGAGCTATTAATACCATGATAGCCCTCATGTACCTATACATAGGATACAAAATTAATGAAATTCATCTAAGATTCATCATTTTTCATGCATTTAAGGCAATTTTACTCAAGTTGATCCATTTTGTGCATAAACTCTAATTTCATATGAAATTGACAAGTTTTTGCTAAATTTATACAGAAATACGGATCTTAAAGTTAGGAATAATTATGCATTTTAAATCGCAACCACATATAATGTTTTGATTGATGTTAATAATGCGATCTATATATTAATGAATAGTATAGCAGCTTTTTAACATAAAAGTTGATAAGACTAATCATAAACATGTCTCTCTAAGGAACCAAAGCTAATGTAATTCCTAATCAAAATCAACAAAATAATTATAATGTACATATATATATATATATATATATTGTTTTTTCGGACTTCACTAAAATGGAGTACTAGAGGTAATAATAGTTGTGTGCTAAGCAAATATGGACTTATGTAATACTAATACATCTCTCTAATGTGATATATTTGTGAACATAAAAGAATACTAAATAGAAGCTGGAAAGTACTCGTTGGGGGTAGTGAAGTAGTGTACCCATAAGGGGAGAAAAAGTAAATAAAAAAGCTTGTTAAATACAAGAAACAAAGTGTTTCATAAATCTTATTGCACGTCTTTGGAATGAGAACTACATTTCGAATTCTATTCCTATACCTTTGTTTAGAAGCAACTTTGAAAGGTTTAATCGCGATTTCCTTTAAAATTGAAAATTTCAACTTTGAGAAGGATTTTGATTCATGAACTTAAGAGAGAAATCGCAATTCAGTTCTAACTTTTGAAAAAATATGCAACTTTTATCATATTTTTTAGCTAAAGTGCAATCTTTATGCATTTACGCATGTACATATATACATACTAATATATATCAAAAAATACATATATGTACATGTCTATACCAATATATATATATATATATATATGGTATCAATTATTATGATATATTGTACATATACTATGTTGTATATTTTCCAATATACATGGTTAGATATGTTATATGCTTTATATTAGACACATTTCTATATATGATATATTTATGTTATAATTAATATAATATATTACATAGTATTTATATATATACTACTTAAAATATATTACACATTTATTACTTAAAACATTTATATGAAATTTTCTAGAGTATGTATCTATCAAATACTATATTCCATTCATGGAAAGTATGCATCTATTACCACTAAATATAATATGTAGTGTATATTATACTTATATACATATGTATGTAAATGAGTACAGTACACCTATATTAAAATTAATTATAATATATTATAAGACACATATTATTTCAATATCTATATATATATATATGTTAATTTAAATATATATATCATGGCATATGTTAAAATATATTATAAATTTATTATTTAAAGCATTTATACAAAAAATTTCTAAAGCATATGTCCATTAAGGATTATATTCTAAACTATAGTTACTATGTACATATTTCTATTGTCACGATTCGAGAGTGGTAAAGTCATAACAATCCCATACACCAACTTATGATAGAAGTTAGACACTCAATCACTATCATAGATTTGGTATACAAAAGTCACATATGATTAAAAAACTTTGAAGATTTTAGTTAAATATTTAAAATAAAATAAAGACATTTGATTCCTAAATTCTTTTGAAAAATATAGAAATTTACATAAAGTTGATAAAAGAAATTCCAATGAAGTTTGTAAAAGAAATTTTCAAAATCTTTATTTTTATTACAATGAAAGAGCTGTACTACTATAAGTTAGCTTGGGTCACATAGGTGGCCCAATTTATATCAAGACAAAAGACAAAAGATAAAAGAATTTTCCAAATTCATTTGCTCATCGTGCCAAAATCGATACTCGTCTTTTATACATTTAGGAGTTGGATGAACTTGATATGTATATGATAATAAAAAATCTATGGAGATGTGAGCAAGTAATCGCTTAGTAAGAGGATGGAGACAAAAGTATATACAACACAATAATAAGCAAGATTGTCAATCAATTAGTTAGATGAAATATAATATAATCGAACATGTGCCATCTGCACAATGTTGTTCAGTCCATTATGAAGTTAGAGAAATTACGCCCACTCTATCCCTGATTTAGGAGTTTTAGTGCGATGGAGGTATGCTCCAAGGAAATTATAATCAAACCTAAGCTTATACAATAGAAACGTACTCCTCTTGAGATTTCCTTCAAACCAAATGCTCCACCCTCACCACAACTTCCTCTCCCATTGCTTAGTTTGGCCTTAAGGTCGGGGAAATATCAATTTTAGCTATCTCATTGAAAGGTTGGTGTTTGGTTGGATAATCCTAATTATATCTCTAGTAGGTTGTAATATGTATCAAGTTAAGGTTTTAGTTTGAGTTTAGGTTAGTCTATTATAAGGTAATAAAAAAAAATTAGATAATCAAACTAGATTACAAAACATAAGGAGGCAAACAACATAAGTAGCAAAGTTATCAGCATAGCATAATAGGTTCTAATCACATAAGCTGTATATGCATAAATAGTTACTTTGCAAGCACAAATACCATATACTTCAGCCCTAACTACTTATAACATAGTACTCCAAAATACCATTAAGCATCGAGCCTACTTACTTAAATTCATTGTTGCTCTTTTAAATCAAAGGTGATAGCTCTTCCTTTTTCTGTAACCCCCATATTACAAATCATATTTTAATTTTATACATACACACACACACACACACACACATATATATATATATAATTCATTAGAGTAATAGTGTTTTAATCATTATACTTTTAATTAGGCTTGACATTCCTTTAATATTCACTAAGTATTTGTTATGAGTATTAACTTTTATTACTTCATTATAGGTTAGTGAAACTTTTTACTTGAGCTTCTACTAAGATTTCCTAAGGTTTGGTACTTTCTACTCAACCTTCCATAAGGATCTTTACCTATACTCCTTACTTAGGTAACCTTTTATATAACCTTTTATAAAGATGCGAGGGTTATTTTGAACTTAGGGAACCTCCTACTGAAGTTTCTCTACAATTTGGGGTTTTACACCCGGGAATCTTTTACTAAAGTTTCTATTGCGATGGTCTAAGATTGGTTTAATTAGGAAAGCCTTTATAGAACTTTCTACTCTTCATCAATCTATTTCCTAGTTTATACATAACCTTCTACAACTACCATGATCCATATTGCTAAACACTTTACAATTCGCACTTCAATCAGATTCACTTAAGTTGAAACTCCACCTATCTCGACTCATAAGGCTCAAGAATGGGGTAGAAAATATAACTAATAAACTAAAACAACTAAATTTCTTAACTATGGCAAGAAAAAACATGGTTTTACAAAAAAAATTAAACATGTACATTGGCATATACCTTATAGGTACTGTTAATTGTTTAGATTTTCATAAAAAATAGTTAACTCACTAATCTTTACAAATTCAACATTTGTAATTAAGTAAAAAAATCACTAAATCTAACTTTGGAAAACCGGTATTTTTATGAAATTCAACATTTTCACTTAAAAATTAGGGGTGAGTAGTTACATAGTAGGTATAATATGGGGCCTTACCTATACCTTATATTGTAGGTACAGGTTTCCAAATATTTAGAACTCGAATCTATCCTACAACATTTTGAAACCACCATGTACCCTATGGAATCTATAGATACAGGGTACCTTGTAGAACTTGTATTTTTCTAAATTGTCCATATAAATTTCAACATGATACTTTTTTATCTTCCTTATAAATTTAAAAAATAATTTACATAAAGCTACACAACACAAGTTTACAATCTCAAATATGTAAAGTAAGAATTGAGATGTTTTATAGTCTTCGCTAGATTAGGGTTAGACATAGCAAAAGATGGAAGGGAGGTGAAAGAATGAAAAATAGTAAAAAAGATAGAGGAATTGACTTGAGATATGTAATGCGTTTAGTTTATGGTTTTATTATAGACTAGACTTTTTATGTTATTTTTCTAAGACTGAAAAAAATACAACAATATTATATTTTTTATTTATTAATATTATTTAATTATTACTATAAGATGGGTAAGCTGTACAATAGTGGGTACCTTAGAATTGATACATTATATACTTTAGAGTACGAGTTCTAAGGCATATACATAGTACCTTGACTTTATATTCATATCCTATTTTGTGAAAGCATGTTTTGAAAAATTGTTACTAGAACTTATTTTATAATCCTTAATACCTATCTAGAACTTACTCAATCAAGCAGAATCTAAATAGATATCTTGTGTAATAGGGCTACTCGCTTAACCTTATTAAAAATCATGATCAACATGTTACATGCAATCAAGTATCTTTTAAAGAGTGGTAGAAAATCATATTATGCTAAATGACTAGAAAAATAGTGAATTTTTGTTAAATTTCAACTTCTTGGTTTTTTGAAAACTAAAAATTAACCCTTGTCAAACGAAAATTTTTGAGAAAACTTTTTACAAAGCATTTATCCATATAATATAGGGTATTTCTTGAAAAATTTTGGTTGAGAAACTACATCATTTGATCTTTTGAAAATCAATTCGATGTTTCGAAAAACATTTTTCTTAAGGACAATATATAGAATGTACAATTTTTGTAAAAATAACAAATTTACATGGAAGTTTTGTATTTTTTTTTTAAGAAAAAATTATATAATTTTAACTAATCATAGAAAATTGGATGAAAAATTAAATTCATCGACTCCCAAAGCTTCGATGGTTAAAGGTGATAAGGTAGTTGTTACTGTAAAAAGGCATTGAGTGGAGGTCCAAGTAATGGTAACCATCTGTGATCAGGTTGCTTCTAAGTCTAGGAACTTTAAACTTGCTTATTATTACTTGATTTTTCTTGAACTTTTTAAAAAATTCTCTAAAAATTAAAAAATAATGACATAAACTTTTGCACTTTCCAAAGTATTTAGAAAGTCTAAAATAACCAAGAGAAGAGTATCTTTAGGCTTGGGTTAGTAGGTTAATTTTGTGCATGTGTGACGTGTTAGTTTTTCCTTGAACTCCTATGTTCTGTGTCAAAAATGTCTTTCAATTGATAGATTAGCAAATGGTTTTTATAAAAATAGCTACTCAATCCTTGGTTTTTAGATAAAACCATGTGCCTTGACTTCTTATTTAAGTTATCTATCTTTTTTTTTATTATATGTTGGTAACTTAGGTTAGTTTTACTTAATGTTGAAGCTTCTATTGAAACTTCTATGGTCTAAGATAACTAATTATACTTTATTATTTTTAATTATTTTCATTTTATTTATAAATTTATTATTTATTTAATCCATTTCTAAGCTACCTTTATATACTTCAATCAGTTTTCAATATTTTGGAATTTGACGAATGATTTGATTAGTTTTATTATTTTAGCTTATATTAATGTTTTACTGTTTCATTTATAAAATCCAACTTATGAGTTCATTTTAACTAATTTTTGGGGATCTATGATTAATTTCAATCTTAAACAGATTGATTTCACTGACATAGTAAATTAAGAGTTCGGAATTCTATAAATGGTGTATATTTATTATATATATATATATTTATGTATATGTGTAACAACCATTACACATAATATAGTATATCGATATTAAGATTAACAGTGATATATTATTTATCATATTTTGTTTTGAGGTACATGTTATAGATATATTTGTTTAACCTAAATATATTAATTTATAGGGGTGAGTGATTAATTAGTTGTATTTAATATTCTTTAATCATCTACACGATCATGTGGGTTCTATATGAATATTGAAAATTACTAGGTATGTTTCGAGTATAATTGTTTAATACTTGTGACTATAGGGTAGAATATGTGTACTACGTCTCAATACTCTATACTTGCTATGAGATTTATATTCTAATATATACAAGGTATAGGTTGTAATGTATCTTGTAACTACTTTGTAGAAATTATTGAATAATAATAAATGTTAAATATATATACCTATAGCCTAAGCTTTATGTTCATAAGAAACCATAAAAAGAATTGCCTATTTCATTTCTTTTACTTCTCTCCTATCTCTTTTTCTACATTTTTATAGTGTTGTCAAATCTAACAAGTCAACTAAGTTTGACTTGACCTTTCGATAGAATCGATTCGATCTAACTGTGGTCTAATTCTTAGTTTAATCCAGTTAATCCTTTTAATCCTTTACCCTCTACCCTCTTACATGTTCAAATTAACCATCCGAACCATGTTTGATAACGTTGCATTTCTATTTTTCGTCTCTATTATTTCATTTCTTTCTCATTACTCACATTACATTACTATTATATTGTCCATCAGATGTTGTACTTATAACTATAATGTAATAGATTTAGTGTTATATATTTAAGTAAGTGGACTGAACTTTCGAATTGTGAAATCTTCACAAATAAGGAATTTACTTTCTTCATGATGTGTTATCTTATTACTCTTGTTCTGTAATGATACTTCTGTTAAGGATGTAATATGATAAATTTTTAATGTAACTTTTCTAAACTTGTGGAATACGTATTATCATGCAATTTAATTAAATGAATGTGATGCTACAGAGATTTGTTTTAGAATTTTAATAATATAAAACGTAATAGAAAAATTTATAAATAACACAAACTATTTTGTAAGTTTTATAAGATAAAGATTTTTATGCAGTTTCAAGATATTATAAGATTGATCTCAATCTAAAATCTAAAAATTTGAGAATTTATAAAGTAAGATACAAGTGAAGGTTTATATCCAATTCACTCTGTATCTGTTTATCCTAAGTATAACTGAAATAAAAAATACATATCATATAATAATGCGACTGCCTTGTTGTTATTATTAAATCTTCCATAAGTGTTTTGAATTAGTTGGATGTGAATATTACAGCAGTTCGAAGTATATCCTCAACCTGATATTAACATTAAGGTTCTGCTAAGATGTACATATCCACTGGTGCTCGTTAAGAGCTGTATAAGACTGATTTATTCGACAGCAGCAATAAGCACATGTAAACTAGCAAAAACTTATCTTATTCAGCTCTAATCGAATGCTCTCCTTGTATTTTATGAGAAAGTACGTGTGTACAAAAACTACTCCGTATTTACAATCTAATATAAATATATTAATCAAAGTCCTTTCTTTTTTATAATCAAATATACAAAGGATAATTAAAGGCACTGTATTCATTTTCATTTTTAGATGCCATATTCCATAACGTGCTTCCGATGAAGGCCATTCGTTAATACATGTCTTGTTTATTTTCATCACGATGTAACTCGTCCTCTTATTAACCTTACTTTTTGGAAGTACAAGTTCCAGGATATTCAAACACATTGCAGTAATTTTAAAGAATTTACCATCTTGTATATATATATATATATAGTCAATAACTACTAATCATATTACAAAACGTATATATATATATATGGTGGTTAATACCTATTAATTTTTTTTCTGCTATAATTGTACTATCTTATGATTAAGTGTTTTATATAGATTATAGAAAATATATTACTTATTTATTATAAGGTTATAGTAGTAAATACTTTATTAACACTTGATTATAATTTTTTGGTCAAGTGATTGAAATTGGCTTATTAATATTTATTGGTTTAATTTAATTCCACAAAATTGGTGCTTAGTGAACAATTATTGCACCTTATGTAATTATTAGTACTCATGATATATAATATACCGAAATCTGCAACCGAAAGTAAAGCTAAAAGTAGTTTATTATTTATCGAGTGAATGAAAGAACAAAAGAATGGTTGCATTAATAGAGGAAAATTAAAACAGGTCACGTTTCATGAATTGTTTGCTCCGCTTGTAAATTTATAACATATTTTTGGTACACTTTTATTGCACGGTTCCTTTTTTTTTTTTTTTTTTTCAACTACATATTGTATTACAATATGGGGAGGTGGAATTGAATCTAATCTAGTCTATCCCACTGGGATACTAACATTTGTACCATTAGAATACAACCACCTTCATATACTTATTTTACAATTCAAAAGAGGTAATTACCCCTATGTCTCACATGATGATATGAATATTATTTTTCCACCAAGATAGAAGATGTAGAATTCGCCCATCTCCATCGCCTATTTCAGAAATTAATATGGTTTAAATCAACCTTAAAATCTATCGTGGTGACAATGTAGGAGACCAAGAGCAGATATTTCTTCGCTCTCATCCTTTTGCTCTTTGCATAGTTCACCTTGTCGATGGAAGCAGAGAAACACTTTTTCCTTTTCTATGAAATTAAACAAAGACCCTATAAATGGCATTTTTCTATAATGCCTAAACTGATCGACACATATACAGGCTTCTTTTGTTCACATGCACATCTTTTCCATGACAAAGTCATCTGCTACATACCAGTAATTGTGATTATATATTTTCAGATATATTGCACATGATTTTCATTTCTGCTATATTATACACGGTATACGTAGACCATTATGAGATCCCAAAATATCAGGAATAATTATCTAATACATGATGAAGTTAGTGACATTGCATGGAATAGATGTAAGTATGGCCGGCAAACTTGTCGCATCATAATAAAAATGAAAATGAACACGATATGATTATAAACGTGACTGTGGAGACAGAAACACACATTAATATTTCTACATATAAATAAGCATAATTATGATACAAATAAACTATCTACAATGTCTATCCATTTTATGTACTTTTAAAACCGGTACGAATTCAACATAAATTAAGATATAAATGCCACCCATCAACGTAAATTATCTCCTGTAAGCGCTACATTCAATCGACACCCACAAATATCAAGCCAAACATCATATGAAGTAGCGCCTTTTATTATCTCCTTATCGCCCATACTTGTCCAAGACCTTCTGTCTTTAGTATCTTTCAACATGCACATGGGTTTTCAGTAGATTTAGATGTATTTATAAATGGCACGAACGTGAAAATTCACCATTTATTTTTTCGTTGATGATAAACTGTTAGATGCACTTGTTTGCTGTTAGGTGAGTCTAGCTACTTTTGGAGAATTAGCTGTGTGTTTCCGAGAGTTGAATAAAGAATCTAAAGTTTTGTTCTAACTCTTCCTATTCAATCTCATTCCCATTTCCAGTTCCAACTAAATTTTAGTTTTCTCATTCCGCCACCTCCCCATATTTATATTATTTCATTTTCTAATGGCTCCAATTTCGGGATCCTGCCAAAACCCGCCAATTTGGTCACCACCCGATTTAACCTTTTAAATAATTGATTTATTAACACGACGTAAGAATGTAAAATCTCAATACAAACTGGCCTACCTACTTACTTTGCTATCACCTAACCAAGAACATGAAACACATGCATTTTCATTTTGTTTTCACTTAACTGTCAAACCAGTCCTTCAAAAAGAGAGAGGAGGGGGGAGAAAAAATCATTGCTTATATTGATTCCATGACAATAGGGTCCGGGTTATTTACGGCACACACATGGAGCATTCGCAATACTTAATTCTTTTGCCGTTGTTAGTTCATGATCATAATTAATGAGTTGTCTTCTCCTTGAATAAACACCATGTGATTTAGTACGTTCATCGTACTTTGTCTCGATTGTTTCTAAGATTCTGCTGATTAGTTGCTCAAAACAAAAACATGAAGCTGTCATTAGTACGTATTTGTCAGCAGTATTCGTAAGTAACAGTGAAACAAAGCATTGTTAATGGTCATTTGGAGCCTTTGATAACAACCTCAAAAGAAAGTTTCCACGTTTTGCAGTATAATGAAAAGTATCCGAAGACCTGTTAACATTCTCCCAATAAGAAGGGGCATAGAGTAGATTCTCATAACGCGCTAAAGCATACATCTTTTGAAATCGAGAAACCTACTCAGTGCTTTCTAGTGTTTAGTTTTTCACTATAGTATAGGATAACTACTATAGTATAATGCAAAAAAGCTAAACAGAACAGTATAAATTTTTTATACTATGTTTAGTGCACTAAATAAACAAAATATTTTTTCCTTCTTTTTGGTACTTGTTATCACAATTATTATAACATAATAGCTATCCAGATGGTTCTTAATTTCTGTTGTTCTATATTTATCATAACTACAATCGTTTGTTCCATCTCAGTCTCATCACCATTAGTGCCTCCAACTACACTAGAGTATTGGTCCAAACCAGCCTTGTATTGCCGGTTAATGGGCCGGTGCAATGTTGAATCGGGTCTAGCCCTCGAGGGCATGAGCTTGAGTCGATTTGTCGGCCTTTGAATTGGTTATTCAGTTTTTTTTTTTTTTTTTAATTTTATTCCCACATTCATGTGAATTATTGTAAATAATTTTTTACTTGCTGTCTTTTTTTCTCTCGAAATGATTGTAACATTTTATATTGTATAAAGTAAAGAAAGAGAAGTTGTAAACTTTATTTTGTTCCGAAATAATTAATTTAGACCGCGTGAGTGTGATATTGCTTTAATATTAAAATATTAAAAAAGGTTAAGTAAAGTGAGAGAAGTTATAATTTACAAAGGATGAAAATTTCTCATTAAAATCTTAGAATAAATTGTCAAGACGAGAAGAACAAAATTACAATATAATTATTAATTATAAATTGTAATGATACTTGGTGTGTGTTAGGAAAGGGAAAAGTAATAGAAAAAAACATTTAACATGTAAGGTTATTATTTTTATTTTATTTTTAATATTCGAAGGTTGAAACTGAACTAAACCAGCGGGCCAACCTAATAGGCTGGCCTAACTAATTCATTGACTTGCCGATTCATAAGCCGTTTCAGGCCCGCCTACTCCTGTTCCGAGTTAATTTACAGTTGGGAACCAGTCCTTGCACAACTCTACCTCCAATGCTACTGTCACTAAACCACCACCATTATGCCTAATATTGTCAGAACTGGCCCAAGGCATTAACCTAGGCATATGAGAAGGTTAAGGATCAAGGGATTGAACCGCGTTCAATAAAAATATAAATTACAAGTCATATTTTCAAAATGAAAAATTATAATACATTATAATTTTCTCAAAACTTGTATTTAACTAAATAAAATAAGCCTAAATATGATAGGGCTTGAGAACTATGTATTTAGCTATGATTGCCAATTGTAAGTATTCCATGACCTTGATAATTAACCATGTTAGCTTAGAAAAATGAGGTGATACAAGCTTCTAAGTCTAGCTCTACTTTGCATCTCATCTAAGATACTTGAATTCATGTTGTTGCAACTACATATACATGTATATAAAACACATGTTTCATCTCCAAGACCAAGGTTGAGATATATGCAATGAGTGGGATTTACTATTTGTGGTAATCTAGGAGTTAATAATGAAGGAAAAAAATCATTGACAAGATAAAAAAACAATAAGACACTTTCATTTATATGCAAGATTGTGCTTGATTGTAATGTATCATTTTCGTTGCATTATTGTTGGACAAAGTTAGAGTTTGTGTCTGTACTTAGACACTTCACAATGTCACTACTTTTTTTCATGCTTTTTATATTATGTCCTACATCATTAAATAAGGAAGAGTGTTTAGTAAGGATGGTTATAAGTACCTGATTATAGGTAAATTCTTAGTTAGATAAGGCTTGATGGGTCTTGTTTAGAGGTTAGGTAGGCTTTAAGCTAATGTGAGTACAAGTTATTTGTTTATATATTATAACCCCTTAGAACTAGCCAGGTTATATAGGTCACGGTTAGACTACTTGGGTAGGCCGGTTCTTAATAGATCAATGGAAATTCAATCACCTAAATAGGTTGGTTCTTAATGGATCAATGGAAATTTGGTTTAAGTGATGAATTAGCTTACTCTTATAGCTGGTTCTAGTTGAACTGGAATGAATTGGTCAGGCTTAAAAACATTGATTATACTACAATTATTGTAGTGATAGTGACATATATTAGTCAATAGTATTAATGATGACAATTAATAGCTATGTGGGTATAACAGTAACATTGATAGTGTAATATGGTTAAGGTGTTAGGAATAATGTTGTGATTTAAGCAGTTACTGAAGTAGTGGTGGTAGCGAAGTTACCATAATAGTGTTGGTGATGTATGTCATGGTGGTAATGTATATGGCTTTTGGATGGTGATGATAGTAGTAAAGGAGGTATAGTATTGGTTCTATGAGTGGTAGTGGTTGTATGGTGGTAATAATACAGTAATAGTGGCAGTGGTATGGTTCTAATGTTGTATTAATGGTGATGTTGATGGTAAAGGTAGTGATAGTGATGATAACAATGGTGGTAAGAATGATGGTGACAATGGTGGTGATATTAGGTCAAGATGGTGATTAAAAAAATATTGCTAGTTTAAGGTTTGGTCAAAATATTTTATTTTGTTCTATGATGAGGACAATAACCTATATTATCAAGACCTAAAGGCATAAACTTGACACAAGCATGTAGAATTGTGGCCAAAGGGAGTCTATAGTATGTAAAAGAATTTCTTTACTAATATACATGGGGTGTATGGCATGGAATGAAGAGATACAAGGCATATGTTAAAGATATAGGGTGTGTATCTTTCTACATGGCTATAATATGATGGACTATATATGATATGTATTAGTATTTTTAGGTCATTATTTATGTGTTTTATTAGAAGTTATGGTTATTTACAGTTTTTCCATTGGTTGTGGTTTCCTAGTATTAGTATATAAGGTTTTATTCTTCTTAGTAATAGACAAAGTGGTTCAATTTATTGAGATTACTTATTTCCTATGGGTTTGTAAAACCTTTTGTTAATAAGTGGATTTAAGGAGATTAACTTCTCTTGTAACTCTTTTTATGTTTTATAATTAGATTGTTCCGTAAGTAATATCATCCGGTCATAGTTTTATTGATTTCTATTTTCGTGATTTTATCAAAATAGAACTCAATATTTGTCTAGTTCAATCATTGATTGATTTATCAATGGATAATTGTCCATATCTTTTATATATTTATTTATTTTTTCATTATTTCATAAAGACCCCAAAATCATAAAAAGAATATCTTTTCTTTAGATTTATCATAAAACCCCAAAAGAAGTAATATTTACATCACTGCGTGACATAGATCTATCGCTTGATCACATCATAATTTTAGAGTCAAAGCTATGGTTCATGTGCTTCCTTATGGTAAGTCTTAAATCTCTTTAATTCTTACCTTTGGAATTTGGAGTTCATATGAATTTTGTGGAGTTAGGGTTTAATATTTTTGGGTTACTAAGAATTCTATCTTAAGTTGATTGGAAAATTTTATGCCAAGGATTGAATTGAACAAGAGAGTATATAAATTCAAATTAGCGATTGTCCTTCTAACCTTGTTGCTAAGGCATTGATTGATGATTTAGATATAGAATTTGCGGTACATCCTTATCCTTATGAGCTTGTCTATAATAATGAAGTGATTTGAGTTATGAGACAAGTGAGAATTGCTTTTTCAATCTGTAGTATATGGATGAAATTTTATTTGACATCATTGATGTAGATGATTGTCATCTATATCTAGAAACCCTATAGTTATCTTACCATGGAGCAATCCACAAGTCATTAGAGAACATATGTTATTTCTCTAAGGAAACCATATTACAATTATCACCCCTAGCTCAAGAAAGAATTCAAGAGTATTAGAGATGGTCAGGAAAGTAATAGAAATGTGGACAGATGAGAAACAAACCCAAAAAGAAAATGAGAACATTGAATCAATGACTCTAAAACCAGCAGTTGATCTTAGGGTAAGTAAAGAGTTTAACATTGTAGAAATTCCCCAAGAGATTGTTGAAGGCAGGGCAACAAAGAAGGTCAACAAGGAGCCTACATGTGAAATTGATGAAGTTCTTATTAAGAATATCGAAGAGGATATTGTAGAGCTAATGAAAGGTGAGAATATAGAACCCCACCAAGAGCTTTGTACAATTATTTTTTCACTAATTGCTTGTGCAAAAGATCAACTATTGCATATTATGAGCCAAACCCATGGTCATATCTTGCTACAACTTCTTGTAAATTCTTTATTGATCTAGATGTTGGTGGATATAACTCATGATAAATGGAAAGAGCTTGTGTAGATGAGGGTAACTCAAATTCATTTGAGTTATTCTACTTTGTTTGTTTTGGGTTTTTATGAGTTGGTTTTCAATCCAGGAGGATTGCCAATTTAAGATTCGAGTTAAATCTTCCCTAAAGAGGAGGGTATGATGAGCATATCGACCTATTATCAACTTGGAAGCGTATGCTTGATACGAGCATGTAGGATTGTGGCCAAAGGGAGTCCACAGTGTATAAAAGAATTTCCTTACCAGTATACTTGATTTGTATGGCATGGAATGAAGAGACACAGGGCGTATGCTAAAGATATAAGGTGTACATCTTTCCACATGGCCTATGATGAACTATATATGGCATGTATTAGTATTTCGTGGCCATGTACTTGCTTTATTTGAGTGTTGTGAATTATTTTTAGGGAAGATTTATGAAGTTTAGTTTCCTTAAGTAATTTTACACGTAGAATTTTAAAATTAATCCATATTTTTGAAATTCGAAGTGTTTATATGAGTTTCTTATAAAACATTTCTAGTACAATGAATTTTGGTAGTAATTTTTATAAATAACAAACCATGTTGTTTGTTAGCTAATTTTTTATTTAAGGATTCCTCATTTTTCATGTTTAATTTTCATAAGAAGAGCTTTTGATAAACTATACATTTCACTTTTAGTATTTATTAAATTTATTTTAAGAGAAATTGCAAATAACCTCCTTAAATTTTAACTTAAGTGTAAATTGACCCCTTAAACTTTGAAAGTATGGTTTTTGACTCTCTAAGCTTTGATAAATTAGCAAGATAAAGTACATTTCCTTTTTTAGATAAAAAAGGTCACACATTAGTCAAACTTTAGGAAGTCTTAAAGTATATCTTAATAAGTTTAGGGAGGTCTTAAAGTACATTTTGATAAGTTTAAGAGAGTTATTTGCTATTTTATTAAAGTTTAGGAGGTGAAAAACTACACTTTAAAAGTTTAAGGAGTTAATCTATATCTAAGTTAAACTTTAGAGAAGTTATTTGCATTTTCCCCTTTATCTTATTAAATCTATCATGTTTTTCAAATTAAGCAAATAATGACTTCTTCAAAAAAGTTCTTGATGAATATGGTTTTAAGTGATTTCTAGAGTATAGTGATGATTTTAGAAGTATGTAGTTTGGGTCTTATAATTTAATTCGACTATTTACCTAGCTTAAACTTATTTTTAGTAAAATAAAGCCTAAAATTAGTATTTTAGAAATTGCATTTAATTAACTGATTTAATATCTATAGTTAGTTAATATGAAATTACCTATTTTTATGAGTTTACAGTGCTTTCAAGGAATCAATTGGATACATATACTAATTATTATGTAATTTCGTATTATTTACCTATATATTGGTTTATATGGTGAATTGGTAAACTGTACTAATGATATTATTGTTAGATAAGTGGTGGACAACCTTTTTGCCAAGATATCTTTTATGGTGTAATTAATTTCTTTCCCCTTAAATGTTAGTGACTTGTTAATCATTAGGAAATAGAGAGAAAGTAAATTGAGAGAATCCATTTTCAAATCTATAGGATGTGGATGAAACTATGCACGAAGTTTCTTGCTTCCCCTTTAAAATAAAGGACTTATATAAAGTGTATATTATATTAATGTAAAAGTGAAGGAGGCAGGAAGGGTAGATTTAAATTGAGTAAGTCTCATTATGATAATTAGATATTGTATAAGTTCAAAGATCTAAGCTTCAAGTAACATATTACTCCTTTGATCCTATAATAAAGTTGATGAAAACAATTGGATGCTAATATGTTATATGCTTCTCATTGCTTGTTAAGCATGGTGAGGGGTAGTTAAATAAATGGGATAAATGTACTTTGATTTTAGATAATTTAGTGTCTTTTTTTTTTTTAAGGGGGGAAAGGGCAAGTTGGTCTCTACTTTTAATTTAGTTGCAATTTATTGAACAAAATTAAAAATTAAATTGGGAACCAAATTAGAAATACCAACACTAAATTAAAAAGAAAGAACAAAATTTTAGATATTAAAGTCTAAAAATTGTAGAGACTTGTGGTGTGTTTTCTTTTCTTTCTTTCTTTCTTTTTTTTTTTTTTGGCACAATCAAACCTTCATTCATTTAATGAGAATCAACAAGCCATGGATAACTCTTGGAGGAGAAACCGATCTACATAAGCATCTTAAGGAGAGAGGATGAGTTGTTTGTACACAAATCCCAAGGATACATCCCTCTTCAACACATCAAAGCTAATCCATCAGCTAAACAATAGAAGTGTCTTTAAAAAAAAAAGAAAATCGGTCTTTAGATCCTCAACTAACAGCATGTTGAACCATGATACTAATGACACATCACCGTTAATAGCCTTAACTACACATTCAACATTTGATTCTAATATGAAGCTTTGCCATCCTTTTTCACAGGCTAGACTTAAACCTTTCTTTAGAGCCTAGCACTCCACCAATTAAGTCGAAAGCCTACTACACTCTTTAGTAAACCTACTCAATACTGCACCTCTACTATTACGTGCAAACCCACCTACAAAACCTGAGGAATTATACCTTCTTTAGGAACCATCTACATTAATTTTTATCTTATTGATGACATGTAGATGAGAACAAGAGTCATCTTTCATGCAATCTGCCCTAGGAATTCCTCTACCCATTGGTTTCACCTTCAACCTTTCCCACTCTGACCACAATCACCTTACATTATCTATCACTATAGAAGGCTTAGTTATGAATGATCATAAATATACCTGCATCTTTTAAGCCAAATTACCTAATAGACATTCACCAACCTATCTCTTTCCTCTTGTCTCTTCTTGCCACCATATCTTCTAACCATATTATCCTTCCATGCCTATACGCTTGTTATTTGAGCTTTATCAATCTTTAGATCTAGAAGCCCAAACCACACATAGTTTACCTATGAGCAATTGAGTAAGGCATGTTCCCCTATTTCTATTTCATTACAAAAAACACAGCAAGGTGAGGGGTTGATGTTTCCATGATAAAGATTTGCAAAAACTAGAAGTGACTTATTGATTGCTCTCTAAAAGAAGTGGCAAACTTTTGGTTGTTCCTCAAGTGAACATAGGTTATTCCAATCACTCGTGGATAGATGGGAGGAAGAAGAAGTCGTAGCCCTTCTTAAATCATCCTCAACTTGTCTTCTGTCCTCTAGAAATCCTTATGTCAACTTCATAGAGAACTCCTCTGACCTTTCAATAGGCCAGATGAGGTGATCCGCTTTATCATCTTGCCACCTTTCTTTGTTGTCATGAAATCATAACTTATAAAGTAGATCCCTTTTAAAATCCGGACCCAAAGTGCCTTTAGATTTTTCTAAATCCTCCAAGCTAGCTTAGTTAATAATGATACATTGAAAGTCTTTAGATCCTTGAATCTAACCCCACCTTTAGCTTTCGGTTTAGAAATGAATCTTCCAATTTACCTAATGAACACACCCTTCACTTCTTTGCTGACCCCTTCAAAACTTAGTGATCATGCCATTAACTTCTTTGCACCATTTTAATGGGAAGACAAAACATTGATATGCTGTAATCTAACCTTACTTTTTATAATTAAAGTGTGCTTTTACTAGCAAGTGCACAAAGTCACATACACAGTAATAAAACTACTAAGAACCAAGTTGAACCCATAAGGAATGCTCACTAAACTTTATGAATTTTAGTTCCATCTAAATCTAAGTGAATAAAATCAGGGGTTTAGTAAATAATTGATTCCTAAAACTAATTTAACAAAACAATTAAATTGAGATATTCAATATCTTCAAAGGATTCAATTGTAAACTAAATAAATAAAGAATCAGTTAATGTAACAACAAGTCTTTCATGGATTTAGTTTTAAAACAATCAAGCTCTAAGTAAAATCCCTTTTCGCAAAGTGAATAAATACCTAAGATTAACTTATTTATTCTTTTTATTGCTAGATAAGAAATAAACTAAATTAATCCTTCCTTGTTAATAAATTTTGATTGAATTAAAGATCATATCACTATGTCCTTTTTTAATCCAAGTTATCTTGTTCATAGCAATCGATTAGAAAAGATTCTCGCAAGTCAATCCTAATTAACACATATTCCAATGGAGTCAAGACATATGTTTTAGTGATTAGGAAATTAAAAACTTCAACTAACAAGATTCATTAACTGAGAATCCAATAATCTAATTAACAATATCTATTTAGAACACAAAAGAATTAATAGGAAAATAATATCCAAATCAAGAATATATTAAAAAGAACAAAAATAACCTATAAAGAGTTCTAATATCTTATTTAAGATCAAATATCAATTCTTATAATTTCCAATGTTGAATTTTGAATACTACTCTAAAAATTGTTCTTAAAACCTAATTCTAGTTAAATGAAAGGAATAAGAAGGAAGAATGATGATGAAGGTTTTTTCTAGTTATGTTTACAAAGCCTTTTATTGAAGTACAAGTGTATGGCAACTTTAAGGGCTTCGTATCTTTCCAAAAATAAGAAGATTTGTGAGGAATGACATGTTAATACCCTAAATCACAATCATGATTCTACCCATGATTTTTCTCTACTTCAAAAATTACAAATAATTAAAGTAGGAGGTTTATGCCCAAGAATATGTCGTGTTCTTACCTATAGTTCTCTCTTAACATCAATTCTTCCTTATTCTCTTACTCTTTTGCTCATGATTTTAGTTTATGGGTGTAATCCTTTCTAAGGCTTCAAAACTCATGAAAATTATCTTCAAATGTTTTAAAACTTTATCTAAAATCTTTAATCTCTTAAAATGAATCAAAAGAAGCTTGAAACAAAATATAAACAAATTAAGCATTAAATTCAATACAAATATCTAGAAAATCTTATAAAAGCATTATAAATTAACCATAAAAAACTGTACATCTATACACTCATCAAACATCCCATAAAGTACATAGTAACCGAGCATGCCACAAATTTTGTTAGCACTTCCCTCCTTGCTAAGCTAAGGAGTTGTTGCTTCCAATCTTGTATCTTTATAGCTATTTTATCCTTTACAAATTTCAGCGCTTAATATTTCGACTTTCCCTATGCAATCATAAGCCTAATATAATTTTCTAAGTATTGCTTCACCTGAATACCTAAGATCCTTACTAGTCTCTCCTTTAAGCTCGAAGGCATCTTCTTGCTGAAACAAATGTTTGATTTTGCAAAGTTCACTTCCTAACCACTTGCTTCACAATAGATGTAAAGCACTTCTTTAAGTTCGCTTATATTAGACATTGTAGCATAAAAGACAAAAAAAAAAAAAAAAAGAGAGTCATCCATAAAAAAATAGATATGTGATCATATGGCACTCCCTCTTAAGCTAAACTCCCTTTAAAAGACCTCTCTTAATTGATTCATTGATATCTTTAGACAAAACGTTAGTCACTATGGGAAAAAGGAATGGGGATAAGGGATCTCCTTGTCTAACTTTCGTTACTACTTTTCCACTTACTAACACATTATATTCAACAGTGGTGACATAAAACATCACCCATGCAACTTACCTTAGATCCATTCTTAATCTCAACAAAACCTTTTGTAAGAAATCCCATTCAACTTAGTCATATGCCCTATTTATGTCTAGTTTGAGAGCACAAATGTAATACTTGGTGTTAGTTTTATTTCTTAAATGATGAAATAATTCACGTGGAATCAAAATATTATTTTGAATCAACTGGCTTAAAATAAAAGCACTTTAATTTTCTATGACAATATTATTTAGAAAAGGTTTAAGCCTATTTGCAAGTATTTTTAAAATTATTTGTAATAGAAATTATAAGGGCTAATTAGTCTAAATTGACTCAAAAACTCTAGATTAGGCACTATAGGAATGAGCACAAAGTATGTTTGACTAATTGAGATAGGAAACTTACTTGTAAAGAAAAAAGATTGGATTGTTTTCACAATTGAAGGGCCTATGATGCTCCATTAAGCTTGGTAGAAAACACTTGAAAATCCATCTAGTCCAAGAGGTTTTAAACTCCCCAATTGGAAAACGGCCTATTTTCTTCATCTTCACTCACATTAGCATGCGACAGCTTACTTTCTTCTCTACCAAACATTGGTACAATCCATCATAAGCATTGTTCCATGTCCATTTGTCTATGTCCTGTGAACAACTTGTTGTTTGAAGAAATTCACAAATCTATTAACTATGTCATTCTCCTGTACCAACCAATGCCCCTTTAAATTTTTTTATCTCAAATATCTTTTTTTTTTCTATCTCTAAAAGATTGTGGAATGGTGGAAAAAAGTTGTATTATGATCCCTATAGGTAAGCCAATTGACCCTAGACCTTTGGTGTTAATACATCTCTTCTCTCCCCTACAACACATGAAGTTGTGCCATAATGTCCTCCTCTACTTCCCACGCTTCCGCTACATCTTTATCTTGACTTTCAATGAGTAATCTAGTCAATCTCTCAATTTCATTTTTATTAATTGGAACACCTTCCTTACTTGACTTTAAAAGCTCATCACTACAAAGTTCTACATTACCTAGAAAACTCCTAAAAGATCTATCTGCCACATTCTTTTAGTAATTTTGAATAACAGATTGACAATCATCCCCCCTATACTAGAATTTGTCAAACTTGAACCTCCTTGACCCCTCTTCTATCTTGTTAATTTGGCCTAATTAGAAGGGTAGAGTGGTTACAACCTATTGTTGGCACATGATTCACTTAAGACTTCGGTACAAACTTATCCAATCATAATTTCCAAATGCCTTATCTATTCAGTCCTTTACCAAAACAACCGAGAAAAGCTTATTTATCTAAGTAAACCTCTAACCTTGAAAACCGAAATTATGTAGTTAAGTGTTAAAGGCGATTGATCTAAACCCTTTAATTTGCCTTTCGTTTCTACTCCTTCCTTTGCTTTTTTTTTTTAAATTTTTTTTATAATAAGTCAATCCTTCATTAAAATCACCTATACAAATCCAAGGACCTTTCAAACTTTTAGATAAATTTATAATCTCCCTCCAGGGGGCTTTCATCTCATAGAAATCTAAGGGTGAATACACCTAAGTAATATATCCCATCGTAGACCCATCTGAGTACCTTATCTTAGAAACAATCCAGTGCTTATTAGCTTCAAATATTTTTAGAGTAACATATCTTGTCCATTATGACGCCAAGCCCTTAGCTAAGCCAATTGAAGACATAAAATGCATCATGATACCTTAAACTTCTCCTTAACTTGTCCATATATCTAATTTTGTTTTACTATTTCATAAGAAAAACGAAGCTTAGGCTATATTTATTTATAATTGTAAATTGTCAAGGATAGACCAAGTCCTTAACAATTCTAACTCATAAGCATCATGGCTCCCTTGTAGCCGTTTGGGGCTAGCTACCACTACTTGAAATTTTATTCATATAAACCACCTCAACATTGACGTCAACCAAATTTCCACTTTCTAGCAACAATTAGGTTTGGGCTTCCCTAAACTTTTTACCCCTCTTCTTCCCTCTAGGTTTTGATGGATTATTGATTCCCATAGAGAATGAATCATTAAATTTTAAGGCCAAAAGATAAATTGTCAAATATAAACTTCTTAGCAAAAACTCTCATCTCTTCATCTTTTTTCTTCTCAATATTTAGATTTTAGGAATTCTAAATAATTGAATAGGAGATAGCTTTTTCTTCATTAGTGAGCTTAGTTAAAGATTCATTATCATTTGCTTCATTTAGGGGAAATTTTACATAATAAATGAAGGGAGATCTATACACAATAGGTTTGACAAGTAACATCTTTAGTGAAGATAAGGTCTAGTTTATAGGAGAAGAAAGATTGTATTTTGTTGGTAAAGAATGTTTTGGAGAATGAGTTTGAGATAAGGTTGACATATTACTTGGGCTCTCATCAGTTAGGTACAAATTCGGGACCAAAGCTCTTGGGATGAATCGCTAAGGTGGTTTAGAATGTTTAGGGTTGAAATTTCGGTAAGATTGACAATGGATGAATATTTGGACTCATTAACAATGGGTTTTGGTGAAATAACATCACTGGAACCAACTAAAGATGTAAAGTTTTTAGACATAATAGTAGGGCTCCTTTTCATTTCCTCCCCTACCTCATTCCTCTAACTTCCCCCTTTTTGGCTATCACCTAATTAAATTCCCTTTGACCAAAATCCATCCTTCGCAGTTGATACACTTAGAGAATTACCATAAGGATGTGCCTAAGAGCTTAGTTATCACTAAAACTTACCGTAGAAAGTGAGAAACTGATGGGTCATTTGAAATATCGAAGAAAAAAGTGAGTGAGTAGGTTGATGACTGATGATATATATAATAACAGACGTGAAGCTACTTGAAGGATATAACCTACCAATAAACACAACATGACTTGACACTTCACTTGATATGACACACAAGCTGATGTCAAGGTCTACTTGCTACTAATTTTGAGCTACTCGGTAAGATTAGATATGAGTGTAAGGACTTAGAGAGGATCATCTCACAAGGACCGGTGTATTCAATATCAAGAATCCAAATTATAATAATTCTAGCTAGAAAGAGAAGAGATTGTTTATAGTAAGTCTCTAAGACAATATTACAATTAAGGAAAATTACAAAAAAGGCAAACATAAAAAGGGAATTTCTAGTACATATGAAAAAGGATAAAAAGGACAAAAGGAAAAAAAGGGAAAAGTAGTACAGTGTTAGATGAAAAGGACAGGTGGCAGTACAACATTGGTTCCATACAAAAATTCTCTCGACACAGCAAGTAAGAGGAATTAAGATGTTGTGGTGACAAGGAGGCTAAGACAAATAGAGATGCCATGAGAATTGAAAGGAGGCTGAGAGAGAAGTACTCGGCTAGGAGACTAGCTCTAATTACTCGGTAGGAGACTCTCGATAGCTAAAGGTTTGAACACTTGGCACAAAGCCCTCGGCCAGAGGATAGTTAGCATTGGTACTAGAGAACGAGCAGAGCATAGTAAAATAACTTGGAGTTCTTAGGGAATTTAACCATCCACCTTCCATATATTGTTTCTTGTCATCGACGAGTTGATAAGAGAGAATTCTTCAAGTGAAGGACTGGAGGCCTCTAAGGCATGCGTGAGTGATTGGGTCAATGGTCAATAACCTATCACATAGCCAATACTTTCTCCTATATATTTATCAACATTTCACCAAATGACCCAACATTCCATATGTAAAACAAAAATCAAACAACTTCTCATACTTAAAGAAGGTTTGATTCCTCTCCTTAGCATTTCGATTGATCCACATATCCTTCTTTAAGGGTTTCAAAACATTAATTAACATCCTCACCCATAAAAAACCCCTCCTCCTTTCATTTGTAAGTCTGATGGATTCGATTTTAATTAACTTACCCAAATGGGGACCAATTTGATGTCCCTAATCATGGCATTAGGTAATGGACCAACACAACTTAAAGAATTCAACTAATCCCTAATTTGAAATAAGTTAGGATTTTAGGTTTTAAGGGTGTTTCAAGTATTATCAGATATGACTTACCTCAAGATAATTCACCTAATGGAATAATTCAATGATATTATACATAAAGGAGTAATTTAAGTACTCGCTATAATCAAAGATTGATAAGAGTATGTTTAAGAGTAAAAGACTCAATGAGAAGTTCTACTATGTGATAATTGTCTCAATAATACGTTTTTACATGATATAAACTAGTATAATGGCAATACCATAAATCAATGTAAAAGAACAAATAAAAACGTGGCTAGAGGTGTCAGAATTAGAAGGATGGTAGCTAAAATGGTTTACTTACTAGTTTATAAAGATGTTGAAATTGGCATTATGGAATTGTACTTTAAAAGTTACAATGCATTCTATTCTCCGAACCATTGGGCTAGTTATGCAATCTAGCAATGGCTAGGATTGGTTCTTCATCTACCCTTAGTTAGCTCATTGTTAGGCTGCTTTTAAAGTGAGCTGATAAGCCTACATGTGCCTAACACGTAGCAGATCTTATCTCTCTTATACTTGTTACTAGATTACAAGATAAAATTAATGTTGGTTTTGATGTACTTAGAAGCTCAGTAATCACTAGGACTTATCGTAAGGAAAGAGAACCAAATGGGTCCTTTGTAATAATGAAGAAAATGAAGTGGAGAAGTTGAGAAACAAAGTAGCTTATGTGAAGTTATTTAGAAGATGTGACTCACCAATGAACACAACATAACTCAATACTTCGCTTGATATGATGCATAAGCTAATGTCAAGGTCTATCCACTATGAACCTCGAGATACTCGGCAAGATTAGATAAGAGTATAGGAAAAATGTACTTGAAGAGGAATTTCTCATAAGAGCAAGTGTATTAAAAAATCTTAGAGGAATGTCAGATATTTCAGCTATAGAGAAAAGAGACTATTTATAGTAAGTCCTTAGGGTGATATTACAAATAAAGGAAATTACAAAAAGAATAAAGAAGAAAGGGATTCCAAGTATGTATGTAAGGGGTAAATAAGGCAAATAATGAAAAGGAATAATAGTACAATGTTAGAAAAAAAATGATGGATAAGTGGCGGCTCATTAATGGGTCCATACTAGGGAATCTCTAGGAGCAACAGCTAAGTTAGGTTCATGGTGTGATGGTTGTGGATTGGTAATATCAGGAGTTGCCAAGACAAATAAGAGATGTTACTATACAGTAGGTTAGAAGAGAAGGATCTGGCATATAGGTGCTTCGACCTTAGTACTCAACAGGTTAGCCCCATCACATGAGGGTCTAGATGGTTGGAGCAGGGCTTGATATACTTGGCCTTGGCTTTGATATTTGATAAGTCAGCTTCAACAAACGAGGGGTCAGCAACAGCGTAAAGATTTGAATAAAGCAAATTGTATTTGAGCTGTGTACTCAAATAGTTCACCCACCATTCTTTTGTATACTGTGTCTTGTCCTCGGTAGGTTGACAAGAGAAAATCCTTCTAGTAAGAGACTAAAAGCCTTTAAGGTGCACGCAAGTAAGAGGGCTAAAGGTTAGTAGTCTATTAGTTCCTCGGGGTTGTTGAAGATTTGCCCTCAAATCTTGGTCTTCTTCTTCCTCTAGTACATAGGGCATTAGATTAGCGACATTGAAAGTAAGGGATACGTTGTATCCTTTAAGCAACTTAAGCTCATACATGTTCCCATTAATATGCCTAAGGATCCTATAAGGCCTGTTTAACTTGGGGGATAACTTGTTCATCCTTTTTCTAAGGAAAGGCTCCTTGCTAAGGTGGATCTAGACAAGGTCCTCTAGGACTGTAAATGATTCACCTCATTCCTTGGCTTCATTGTTCTTTCTATTGAGCCATAATCTTAGCCAATTGTTCGGCAACCTTCTAATGCAATTTCTAGAACTCCTCGGTACATTGTAGGTCGGATTAACTTTCTCCTTAGGAGGTTGAGTGGATAACCATATCCAAGGGTAAGTTCAAGTTAAGTACATAGACGACCTCAAATGGTGACTATCCTGTTGAGATGTAAGTTAAGTGGTTGTAAGTGAACTCAATGATAGGCAAGTACAGATCTCAATCATGTAGATTCTTCCTTACAATAGCTCGAAGGAGGGTACCATCTATTCTGTTTACAATTTCTATCCGGCCATTTGTCTGTGGGTGGCAAGAAATACTGAACATGAGCTTAGTGGCGAGCTTCTTCCGTAGGGTTCTCTAGAAGAAGCTCATGAACTTTGAGTTATGATCAGATACAATACTTTTTGGTACCTCATGTAGTCGCGTAGTTTCCTACAAAAAGATATTAGCAACAAATAAAGTATCATTAGTTTGTGATAGGGAATGAAGTATCTCATATTGTTGAACTGATTGACCACTACCATAATAAAATCATGTCTTCTTGCTATTCTGGGTAGGTCGAGCATGAAATCTATGCTCAGATCGATCCATAGTCATTCAGGTATAGGCAAGGGTATGTACTTTCCCTATGGCTCCTTTCTACCCTTTGCATGTTTACACACCTCACATCTCTTAAGAATTCGATACACATCCTCATCATCCTTAGCCAATAGAAGTGTTCTTTTAGCAACTCAACCGTTCTCTTCTCATCGAAGTGGTTGACTATGCCTCCAGCATAAGCTTGTTGGACAAGTAACTCCTAAGCAGAACCATTTGATACACAAACTTACTTACCCTTCATTAGAAACCCTTAGCTCAAATAGAACCCATCTATGACTCCTCTAACATTACACTTGGCCACTATGGGCCCAAAATACGAATCATGCCCATACCGATCATGCATAGTACTAAATCTAAGTGTCTTAACTTGTAAGGTTGTAATAAGAACATGTTAACGAGAGAGTACATTGGCCATAGTATTGGTGCTTCCTTTCTTGTATTGTATGATGTAGCAAAAAGTTTCTAAGAATTCAACTTACTTAGCATGATGTCATAAAAGTTTTTGCTACCCTTTAAGATGCTTAAGAGATTCATGGTCTGTATAGATGATGAATTCTCTTAGTAGTAGGTAGTGTTGCCAGTTTTGAAGTGCTTAAACAAGAGCATAAAACTCCTTGTCATAAGCTAAGTAATTCAATGTGGCTCCTCTAAGCTTCTTGCTAAAATAGGAAACTAGTCACCATTATTGTACAAGAACAACTCCAATGCCGACTCTAGATGCGTCACATTCCAGCTCAAAAATGTTCTCAAAGTTTTGTAAGATGAGTACTAAGGAAAAAGTCAATCTGGACTTGATCTTATCAAACTCTTCTAAGCTTTCTCAAACCACTTGAATTTAGAGTTCTTCTAAGTCAGCTTGGTTAGTAAAGTAGCTATAGAACCAAAGTTTCGAATGAATCTTTGATAGAATGAAGCTAGACCATAGAAACTCCTCACTTCGGCAACGTTAATCGGCATCGTTCACTTAAGAATAGCTTAGAATTTCTCGTCATCAACTTAGACTCCTCCCTCTGAAATAAGATATCCAAGGAATACAACCTCACTCTAGCAAAACATACATTTCTTCAAATTGCCAAATAACTTCATGGCATGGAGGATCAAACATTGATCTTAAATGTCCAACATGAAAAATAATGTTGGCAATGTGGACTAAAATGTCATCAAAGTAGACCATAATGCATTTACCAATTAATGTTCTCAAGATATGATTCATGAGTCGCATAAAAGTGATCGATGGGTTTATCAAACCAAACGACATCACCATTCACTCAAACAGACCATCCCTTGTTTTGAAGGTCGTCTTCCATTCATCTCCAGGTCTCATCCATATATGATGATAGCCACTCTTTAGATCAATCTTGGAAAATATGTGGGCACCATGCAACTCATCAAGCATATCATCTAATTGTAGGATCAAATATTGGTATTTCATAGTAATTTTGTTGATGACTCGGCTATCAATGCACATTCTCCATGTACCATCTTTCTTTGGCACCAAGACAGTTGACATGACATAAGGGCTCATGCTTTCTTAGACATATTTGCAATCCATCAACTTGTCTACTTGTTTCTTTAGCTCGATTGCCTGCTTAGGGTTGAGCCTATAAGTAGGTCGGTTTGGAAAAACAGCTCCAAGCTGAAGGTCAATACAATGTTTAAATTTCTTGATGGGTAGTAAATCTCTTGGCATCTCGACAGGAAAGAGGTCGGTATACCCCTATAATAGTATTTGCACCTCAATAGGTAAGCTTCTGGCTTCTCTTAAATCTAGGAGTTTCCTAACTAACAAGAGCATACATTCTTCTACCTTGACTTTTCAGGAGAATTAAGTATGGGAAATCACTAAGGATTTCCACTACAAAGATCAAGGTAATTTTCTCTTGTGACTCTTGTACTTCCTTAAGGTTCATCGAAGTTAGTATAATCTTCTTCCCATCCTTTTGGAACATATAGGTATTCCTATATCTATCATGCAATACCCTTATATCAAATAACTAAGGTTAGCAAAGTAAGGTGTGTGAAGCGTACATAGGAAGAATGTCGCATAACACCTCATCTTTGTACCTATCACCAATAGTAATGGGTACTCTAACCTGCTTGGCAATGGGTAAGCCTCCCTTATCATTCAACCAATGAATCTTGTATGGCTTAACGTACGGGTAGGTCGGTAACTTTAAGGCCTTGACTACTCCTTGTGCTATGATATTGGTACAGCTTTCTCTATCAATGATTAATGTACAGAGCTTGCCATTCACTCGATAATTCATATGGAAAAGGTTCTCCCTCTACTCATTCTCTTTGGAGATGAAAGTATTAAGTGATCTTTGAACAACAAAACAATACTTGGCCTTTGGTTTAGGTCGGGTCATAAGATTGGGGTCTTCTAGAAATCCTTCTAACACCTGATCGACTCCCTCTTTGTCTTCTCCTTCACTAGCACTCTCTATTTTAAACTTGAGCTTATCTCCTTTTATGGACATGATACGTTGATTCGGACATTGAGTAGCCATATATCCATAGCTAAGACATTTGAAACACTTAATCTCTCGGGTTTTCCTCCCACAGCTCTAACCTTGGTCCCTTAAGACCTCAAGCTCCTCAACCTTACCATTACGTCAGCCATATTTGGTTAGCTAGGCACCTTTTGTCAATGGTTTACCTCAAAATGGTTGCATGCTTGGTCATTTCTAAGTCAACCTGGCATACTACTTTGGGTTAGCAATCTTAGTCAACTGATCAGCATTTGGCTAATCTAGCTCTACCTCTATCTTTTAACCATCTATGCCATTTGGATGGTCTCATCCAGACTCCTAAGCCTTTGTAACTCCATTATATAGGCAATCTTGATTCTAAGCCTAGAAATGAACTGTACTATAGTTTTAGTCTCAAGTTCATTGACATCACATTGGATCATTAGTAATTGGAATTCATGGACATATTCGTCCATTGATCTATTACCTTACCTTAAGTCTTAGAGTCATTGGAAGGTGTTTTGTTCATAGTATTCTAGAACAAACCTACTCGTCAAAACTCTCTTCATTTCATTCCACATCTAGATCTCATGTCGGGCTCTCTAGCGTGCGTTCTGCAACTTTTTCCACCATATTGCTACATATCAAGAAAACTCTAATGTAGCTACCCTAATATGAATAACATCCTCATAGTCATAAAAGTCAAATATCTTTTTGATCTTCTCCTCCCAGTCTTAGTAGTCATTAGCAATACTAGACCCATTAAAGTTAGGAATCTGTACTTTAAGATGCTTGGTTGCTTTGGGAGCTCTTAGCTCACACTCCTTAATCATATAGTATCGCTCCTTCTTATCATACTCCTCAACTCCATCTAACTCTAGTTTCATTCTAGTAACTCTATCAGCACGTTAAGGCGGAGTTTAGTTCATAATGATTGGTTCCAGTGCTCATTGCTCATCCATCTGCCTTCTTAGCCTTTCTCTCATCTCTCAACCTTGTTCAACGATAATTCTTTCTTAAGGTCTGGTCTTTAAAACCCTTTGTACAGAGTATAAAGATAGCCAAATTGGCCACAATGGTATTAAAGTCTTATGTCTACTCATCAGTAGCTCTTAGGGTTTGTTGGTTAACATGACTACAACTATGAGCATCACTCTCGGTATCTTCAATCTTTCCTTGAACACTAAAATTCAACATTCTCAATACAAAGCTTCAGAAAACACTCCTCATACAAGAAATTCCCACACATACTTAGAAAATTCGAATTAGATAGTGAACTGCGGGCTTGCTCTATTCTTCTAGTAGAAAACAAAAGCATAACAGAACAACACAATAGTAGGAACTACTTTGATGCGGCTTTCGATTGTAACCTCAAGCTCTAACACTAAGATTATATGATGTGCCTAGAAGCTTAATAATCATCAAGACTTACTATACGGAAAGGGAACCAAATGGGTCCTTCGTAATAACGAAGAAAATGAAGAGGAGAAGTTGAGAGACATAGTAGCTTACGTAAAGTTGCTTGAAGGATGTAACTCACCAACGAATAAAATACGACTCAACACTTTGCTTGATATGACATACAAGCTAATGTCAAGGTTCACCTGCTACTAATCTTGAGTTACTCAGTAAGATTAGAGAAGAGTATGAAAAATGTACTTGGAGAGGAATTTCTTACAAAAACAAGTATATTAAAAAATCTTAGAGGAATTTAAGATATTTCGGCAATAAAGAAAATAGACTATTTATAGCAAGTCCTTAGGACAACATTACAAATAAGGAAATTGCAAGAAGAATAAAGAAGAAAGGGATTCCTAGTATGTACGTAAAGGGTAAATAACAAAAAGGAATAATACTACAATATTAGAAAAAGTGATGGATAGGTGACAGCTCATCAATAAGTCTGTACTAGAGAATCTTTAGGCATAGCAACTAAGCTAGGTTCATGGTATGGTGGCTATGGATGGGTAGTATCAGGAGTTGTCGATACAAATAAAAGATGCCATTATATGGTAGGTTAGAAGAGAAGGATCCAGCATGCAGGCTCCTTGGCCTTGGCACTTAGCAAGTTAGCCTCATCACATGAAGGTCCAAGTAGTTGAAGTAGGGCTAGATGTATGTGAGCCTTGGCTTTAACACTTGGCAGGTCGGCTTCGGCAAATGAGGGGTCAACAACGACACAAAGATTAGAACAGAGCACGGTGTATCTATGGTTGAGTACTTAAGGAGTTTGCCTACCATTCTTCTATGTATTGTGTCTTGTCCTTGGCAAGCTAGCGAGGGAGAATCCTTCTAATGAAAGACTAAAGGCCTCTAAGGCGTGCGTAAGTAAGAGGGCCAAGGTTAGCAGTCCATCGAGTTCCATATAGTAAATCAACACTTAACCTAGACTAGAACAATCATGCATAGAGTAGAAATTAATGAACTTCCAGTCTTCTTACTTAAGTTGTTTCATTGTAATTTTGGTGACCAAGCTTGTAACTCGTTAGATTGGGCTTTTGTAATAGGTCTTGAAAAATTATTCATATCACAATTGTTTTGGAATTTAAACATGTCATTTAGGCAAGATACACCATGGACTTGACCCTAAAAAGCCACTTTATTAAGGTTAACTTTATCTAGAGTAAGTTCTATATCCCATTCCTTTAAAACAAACACATGACCTAACACTAACCAAAGCTTATCTCGAACCACTTCTCTCATCATATTCAATGAGAAAAAAAGAAACTTGGAATTGATTAAATCTGGATAGAGTAAAGATAACTTCACCAAGTGATTCCCAAGATTTCCTTAAAATGTTCATTACCGTTGCACAATTCACCAACTTATCGGCAACCATCCTCCCAACAAGCAGCACTTCCTTTTCTTTCTCTACACTTAGGTTGATATCCAGAATTAAATTCTCCTCACCATCACATTCTTGAATTTAGGACATTATTGTCAAGCTTAACTTTTTCTAGTTCATATAAATTAGTCTTCTTTAAACCGATCAATATTAAACCTTACCCATTTAATACTAACCCTCAACTAAGGTTTAAGGTTTAAAGAAAATCGGTTTTTTTATTTTTTGAAAACATTTTGAGATCATCACCCCACCATAGTCGAGAAAAAGAGTTAAATTATAACTAATTGGCTAGATTAGTTATAATTTAGCTACTAATCTTTTAAAGTTACTAGTCTTTTGATAAAACTAAATTTATGAAATGGTTTTAAGAACCAAAAAGAATGGGTTTAGGGGTTAGGATTTTTAAACCCTTACCGGTATTATCAACTTTTCAATTTTAGAGTTAATTTCTTAAAATCACCTTTTAAAAATTATCCTATGAAACAAATTTAATCATTGATTAATAAAATGGGTTAAATCGATTGAAACTATACTAAAATGGAAGAAATGGGTTTTTTCGTTTTTACTATCACCCCATAAATACCTACGTACCCATTATTTAGGAGTAGACCTATGTAGTTCTTTTTGTAAATGTTTACCGTGTTGGATTCGTTTTAATTTTGAAAATACACTGAGTTTACATTTTTAAGTAAATTTGATTTTATTAAGAAAGATCTAAAAGGTACTAAATCTGAGTTTTATTTTTGGAAAGTTCTAGAAAAGGTCCTAATTTGAAAAAGGGTCGCTTATTTTTATTTTAGAAAACCGATTTTGTAAGTGGTAAAATGGTTTTTTATTCACTAACCTATTTTTATCTTATTATTATTATTATTGTTATGATTTATCATTATTTCTTCCTATTTGAATCTTAACTAAAAACAAAATTAAAAAGAAAAAGAAAAAAAATGACAGACTCGAGCTTTTCTCTTTTTTTTTTCTTTCCTTTTTTTTTATTTTTTTCTCTTTTCTTTTCACTTTTTTTTTCTTATCTTTCTTTTTTTTTTAATTTTATTTATTATTGCATTTAAAAATACATGAGTGAAGAATGAAATAAAATAAAATAAATTAATTAAAAAAAATTGTAGACCGAGTTGGCTCCAATTGGCTTAGTCGACTTAAATCTCCTCTTCAGCAGTAGCTTCGTTGGGTGATTTAAACCATTCCAAACATCGAATTGAAAGGGGGAAAAGATTTTTGTGTGTTTTATATTGGGATTGGGGGTGGTTAGGTGGAGCGGTAGGGAGGTAGGATGAACGCTATGGTGGGTTGAGGTGGCTATCAAAGATGGTGGCTAGCGGTGGTGGATTATGGGTTTAGGTGATGGTGATTGTAGCTTACAAGAGGGTTAGGGTTTGGGTTTTAGACCACCACGAAGTCAATCATAGTGGTGGTTTTGGACGAAGAAGCTTAAAGAGAGAGATTCGAAGAGAGAGAGAGGGTGGATCATGCAGAGAGATCAAGAGAGGGTAATGATTTTTGATCCTCTTATGTTTTGGGAATGAATAAAAGACTCCTATTTATAATAATTCGTAATTGATTAAGAACGGAAAGCTTAGAAATTTCAAAAATCTCTATTGATGAACATTGACTCGAAATCAAATTTTTTTAATTTTCAAGCTTTATTTAGGCCGTGTAAATGGATGAATTTGGATGATTTTTTTTTTTATCTTGATTCAAAGTATGCTAGGTATATTACATGATCTCACCACAAATTTGGTGAAATCATGTAGTAAATGGGGTCAAAAAATGTCTTGAAGTGGCTTAAATAAAATGGGAAAAAGTTGTAAGCAGGAGTTGAAATCGAGGAGGAAATTAGGAAGAAGAAGATGGGAGGCGTAGGTCATGTGCAAGGTATATACCATGCACCCACGCATGCACGCAATTAAAAAAGAATGGGGCACGTTGGCCGTACCCCCTACTATAATCCAAAAAGAAATCAGGGCCTTAGGCCTTAGCAATTATGCAAACTAGGTTTTAAAATTTGGTTTGATCCTTTATTTCTTTTTTTTTTAATTATAATAAAAATAACTAACCAAATAATAATAATAACAAGAACAAAAAGCATGAATCCTAACTCCCCTTACTTCTCTAAGTTCCTTGCTTATTTTTTTTTCTTACATTTTATTTAAATTTCTTGAATTTTCTATTTTTTATAATTTTCTTCAATTTTCAATTTTTTTTATTTTTCCTAAACTAAGACCCTTAAATAAATAAAATAAAATAAAGAAAGCAAAATAGGGTGTTTACGACTGTCCCTCTTTGTGGTGAAGTTTGAATACCTCCCTCTTTGTGGTGAAGTTTGAATAAAACTTTGCCATAAAGATAAAGAAACATTATTTTGCCCTAGGGGTAGAATTTATCCTAAGAAGCGTTATAGTTAGTTAGTTAGCTAGCTATCCTAGGCTTAATCCATTAGGGATATAGGTTAAGTGTGAATGAGAGAGGAAGTGCTCTAAGAGCTAGTCAAGTGAGTTTAAGATGTTCTAGTGCCCTCGGAGCTAGCTTAAAAGATCAGTTTGAAAACTGGTCATGCCTTTCTAAGCTAACTAACCTAAGCAAGATCATCTCTAGGGGATTAGCAACCTTAAAATTGAAATCAATTTGGAAAACCTGATCATACTTTTCTGAGTTAACTAACCTAGGTAGAAGCATCTCTAAGGGACTAGTAACCTTAAATTGGAATCAATTTGAAAAACCTAATCATGCTCTTATGAGCTAACTACTTAGGCGGGAGTGTCTTTAAGGGATTAGCAATCCCAAACTAGAATCGATTTGGAAAACTTGGTAGTGCTCTTCTAAGTTAACTAACTTAGGCAGGAGCGCCTCTAAGAGACTAGCAACCGTAAACTAAAATCGATCTAGAGAACCTGGTTGTACTCTTCTAAGCTTACTAATCTAGGTGGGAGCGTCTCTAAGGAACTAGCAACCCTAAACTAAAATCGATTTGGAGAACTTGGTTATGCTCTTTTAAGCTCACTAACTTAAGTGGGAGCATCTCTAGGGGACTAGCAGCCTTAAATTGGAATCAATTGAGGGAAACGCCCTATGGGCTTGCCGAAGGGAATTGATGATTAAAGGAAGCGCCGTATGAGTTTTCTATAAGGAATTAACAAAGAGAATTGCCCTATGGGCCTACTACGAGGAATTAATGAATAGAAGCATCGTATAGGCTTGCTTAAAGGAATATGGGCTTGCTAAAAGAATGTTGGTAAGGGGAGCACCTTAATGGGCTCACTGACAAATTGGTGAAGAGAAGTGCCCCAATGGGCTCACTTGAGGGAAGCAACCTATGAGCTTGCTAAAAGAACCGAAAAGAGACTAAGTCAAGATAGCACCTTCCAAGGCTAGCTAAGTACCAAAAGATAGTACGGAAGGCAAGCACCTTATAGGCCAACTCAAAAGACTATTAGGAGTAAGAATCATAAAAGCTAGCTATATAGTCTAAATGCAAATGCAATGTTCAAAAACTGATGTGCTAACATTATATGGAAGTACTTACTTGGTCTTGTTGATAGCACCTAAACTGTCAAACTTTTCCTTGAAAAGTCCTATCACAACTGAATAACTCATTCTTTGAAATGAATTTAATCTTTGATCCCTTGTGGTCAACCCAACTAATTTTAGTATGGTACCTTTGAGACTTCATCGGCTCTTTTAAGGAGATTACAAAAATTAACCCAATACAAAGTGCTACCTATTATTTTTATTCATTAATTGATTGTCTTTCCAAAACCTTTATGAACCGAAACCCTTATTCTTGACTAATAAATATCTGCTATGAGGTGATTGCCTATTTGAACTTCACCTTTCCTTGAAAAATAGACAATAAAAACTCCCTATCGAAGGGGATCAATCCGTAATAAAGTATTTTAAAGAGTTTTGTCAATTACCATTGTTCTATATCTCAATTTTCAACTTCTCTCATGTTTTTAGTGTATGGGTTCAATTAAATGGAGTAAGGGAGTTGAAACTTTTAATGGGGAGGGTGATGATTCTAACATTGACAACTGCCAATGATACCAACTTTGCTTGTAGATAATGAAAATTAGACCACAATAACATTCAAAATGACTAGCATTTTCATGTTCTAAGTAAAAGGTTCTATTGAATTCTCAAGGGTAGTACAACTTTACAGCGTCAGCATTTACAGGGTCTCTCAATTCTAGAGCATCTATTTGAGGCAAAATTAAAGCTCCTCTTAGTAATACTTGCTTCATGACATAAGGGTCTTCATAGTTGAGAGCAAATTTTCCTCTAAAGTCTTGTGCATTGGGGAGAGCCTTTCTCAACACCATATCACCCTCTTTAAAGTTCTAGGGTTGTACCCTTTTATTGAAAGCCTAAGCTCGAGCCATTCTTTGTTGGTAACATTGATTATTGCATAGGGCTGTCAATCTTCTTTCATCAATCAGATTTAGCTGCTTGATGCGTTTCTTTACCCAATTGGCTTTGTCCAACTATGTCTCTGATAGTACTTTAAGAGACGGGATCTCAACCTTTACTGATGGCATCGCTTTAGTGATGTATACCAAAGAGTATGGTGTTGCCCTAATCGACGTTCTGATAGAAGTTTAATAGGCCATAAGTGCGAATGGCAACATCTCATGTTAGTCCTTGCATGTAACAACCATTTTCTCAATTATCCTTTTAAGGTTTTTATTGGCTACTTCAACGACTCCATTCATTTGGGGTCGATAAGGAGTAGAGTTTCTATTAATGATCCTAAACCGTCGACACAACTATAACATGAGCTTATTGTTGAGATTAGTACCATTGTCAGTGATGATTGTTTCTGGAGTCCCGTATCAAGCCATGATATCTCTCTTGATGAACTTAACTACGACCCCTTAGTAATGCTTGAATAAGATGAGGCCTTAACCCACTTGCTAAAGTAGTCAATGGTGACTACTATAAAGCGATGCCCATTAGATGCTTTTAAAGTAATTAGGTCAATGATATCTATTCCCTACATTAAAAAAGGTAATGGTATCAAGAGTGTGTGTAATTCTTGTGGCGAGACATTTATCTTATTTGCATAAACTTGGTATAAGTGACAGTGATTGATGTGTTTGATGCAATTGCCTTCTGTTATTGACCAGTAATAGCTTAGCCTCATAATTTTCTTAGCCAACATGTAACCATTCATGTGAGGGCCACATGCTCCTTCGTATACTTCTTTCATCAACATCTCGGCCTCCTTATCGTCCACACATCTTAAAAGTGTATCATCAAAAGACCGTTGATAGAAGGTGGACTCACTTACTAAGAATTGGGTAGCTAATCTTTTGATTGACCTTTTGTCCTTTTTCTCGATCTCTTTAAGGTATGTACCTTGTTGTAGGAACATTTTAATATCATGGTACCATAGCTTTTTGTCATTCATACCTTCAATTGCCAAATAAAAGGTAGGCTTGTCTTTTATTTCAATAGTGAAGGGCTGAATCTTGACTCCACCAAATATCTAGACCATAGATGCTAGAGTGGCCAAAGCATTAGCAAATTGATTCTAAGTTCTCGATACGTGATTGGAAGTGATTCCTTTGAATTTCTCCATCAATTCAGTCAAGTGTCAGTGATAAGGTACTAATTTAGGATTTTTTGTCTTGTATTCTTCCCGAGCTTGGCTGATAATGAGTGAAGAATCCCTATATACTTCTAATTCTTGAATATCTTTACCTAGCAACATTTTGAGTCCCATGATGCATGCTTTGTATTCAATGATATTATTGGTATATGGGAAAACAAGCCTTAGAGCTACAAGATACTGTGTACCTTCAGAGGATATCAATATTACCCCAATTCTATATCCGGATACATTAGCTACCCCATCAAAGAATATTTTTTACTTTGGTGGTTCATCATCTTCTCCTTTATCAGAACTTCCTGCAACTGTTAAGATATCTTCATTGAGGAAATTGACTTATACCTCTTGAGGGTTATTATTAAAGAGATTCTCTGCTAATTGATCTGCTAGAACTTGGCCCTTGACTGAATTCCGATTTATGTATGTAATGTCGAAATCTGACAGTAACATTTACCACTTTAAGATTCTATCAATTAGGGTTGGTTTGTTTGCTAAGTACTTTAAGAGATCATGCTGAGTCAGCAATTTAACCTAGTAGTAGAGTAATGCATTACCCAAACCAAAGCATAACAGGCTCTTTCAATTTCTGAATGCCTCTGTTCCCCTTCAGTAAATTTCTTACTCAAGTAATATACAACTCGTTCTTTTCCTTCCTCATCCTTCTGGCCGAGCAAACACCTTATAGATTCTAGTAATATTGTCAAGTATAGAAATAATGGCTTCCTAGGTTTAGAAGCTACCAAAATTAGAGGGTTCATGAGGTATTTCTTGATCATTGTGAAGACTTGCTCTCATTCTTCATCCTAGTTTATCTTGCCATTCATTTTCAATAACTTAAATAAGGGACTGCATTTCTTTGTGTGTTGAGATATGAGCAAGGCTATGTAGTTTAAACCGCCCAATAAGCCTTCGATTTCTTTGAGTGTACATGGAGGGGGCAAGTCGACTATTGCTTTGGCTTTATCAAAGTTCACTTTGATGCTTCTTTGGCTGATTATGAAATCTAATAATTTCCTTGAGGTCACTCTGAAGGTATACTTCTTTAGGTTTAGCTTCAATTGGAATTTCCTCAACCTATCAAACAATCTCCTTAAATTATCCACATGATTTTCTCTTCCCTTAGACTTTGCAATTATATCATCAACATATGCTTCAACTTCTTTATGCATCATGTCATGAAAGATCGCAACCATAACTCTTTGATAAGTTGCCTGGCATTTTTAAGTTTGAAAGACATTACTTTATAGCAAAATGTGGCCCAAGTTGTGATAAATATTGTCTTGGCTTTATTTTTTTTAGACATTCAAATTTGATTATATTTAGAGAACCTATCCATAAATTAGAAAAGATGATTTCTGACTGTATTATCAACCAAGACATTAATATGGGGCAAGAGGAAAGTATCTTTAAGGGTTGCTTAGTTGAGGTCTCGAAAATCTACACACACTTTGACTTTTCCATTTTTTTCATTACTGATACAATGTTGGCTACCTACTTAAGATAATTAGATACTTTAATGAAACTGACCTCCAGTAACTTTCTGACTTCTTCCTTAATTTTCAATAAGATATCTGATCAAAATCTCCTTAGCTTCTATTTCTTAAGTTTGACATCTTCTCTTATGGGTAAGCGGTGAACCACGATTGATGGATCTAATCTAAGCATATCTTTATAAAACCATACAAATACATCTGGGTATTCAAATAGTAGTGCATCCATTTCTACCTTCTGTTCTTCTTCCAAATTCCCTCTAATTTTCAATATTTTAGGGCGGTCATTAATCCCAACATTAACTATCTCAGTTGCCTCGTTAATGGAAATTCTACTCATTTCATATTTTTGCTAGTTTTCTTGCACATCACTGTGGTTATTGACATCACTCCCAACAACTAACCTAATAAAGTCGGAAGTGATATCAATATTTTCATCACTTATTTGCACGAAGTATCCATAGCCTTTATTCGAAGAATTGAATCTAGGAAAAAATTATGTTAAGGAAAGAGTGTGAGTAAGGAAGAAGTGAAGAGAAAGGAGACTGATTCTTATTTAGAAGAAAATTCTTTTAAGTACAATATTATAGAATAAAGGTAATTATTACAAAAATCTATAAAATACTAAACCGAGATTCATCCTTTACCTTAGAGAAGACTTATTGCTATTCATAGGGATGGAGAACCAATTATTTAGGTGTTGGGACTTGTAGGATGGGTTAATTATTTTATTCCTGCTGGAGGTGCCCTCTTTGGCAAGCTCTAAAGTCTGGATATTAGCTCGGACGAAAGTTTCTAACAACGATAGGAAGATTATCAAGGCGTTATATAATCCGTCACCTCTATCCCTTCGCTTGCATATTTTGCAACTCATCAACTGGAGTTGGGATGTAATTGAGCCCATAGGTATTGACCTGGCCTTCTTTAAATTTAGGCCTCTCATCTTTCTTTTGATTAGTAACCATATACACTTCCTCAAACATTTGGAGCCCAAAGTCCTCCTGCTCTTCAATGCTACTATAGGGTATGACCATTTCTTTATATATTTCGTAATCCTGGTCACCTAAAATCATTATGACCTGGCCATTTGAGATGAACTTAACCTTTTGATGTAGGCTTCAAGGTATGGCCCCTATTAAATGTATCCAAGGTCTTCCCAATAATAGGTTGAAGGTCTTTAGGATGTTTAAGACTTGGAATCGGATGTTGAAAGTCTATGCGTCAATATCAACCGATAGGTCGATTTCCCTTCTGGACATGTCAAAAGCATTGACTGTTGTCGAACTCAACTTGATTATGGGCGTATCAATGCCCCATAGATCTAAGGTGGTGAGAGCGCAAACATTTAATGATGATTCATTGTCAATGAGGACTCTTGTTGTGATAATGTTGTTCACCCTTACTATTATGAAGAGAAGCTTAATGTATTGGTTACCTTCTTTGCCTAATTCCTCAATGGAGAAAGAAATCTAATTGATGGTGAGGATAGAGTTAGTGATATACCCTATTTTTTCAACTAGTATTTTGCAAGGGACTTTGACTTCCCTTAAAGTTCTAAGTAAAGCTTCGTAATGTTATTTTGATGCCATCAATAAACACATAAAAGATATTTGTGCTGGAGTTTTAGCGTGTTGATCCATTATTTTATACTCACTAGACTTGATTATTTTGGTGAAGGTAGACAATACTTCTTCATATTTAGCTGGTTCATTGTTTGGCCTTTCCAACATAGTTTTCTTTTTCAGGTCCTCCTTTGGGTCGTAAAATCTTCTAGAGTGAGTAATCCCTCTTATAAGTGAGCTCAATTGCCTTTGATTTACAGCCTAGTAGTTGAGAAGGGCACTTTTACAATTTTCAGGGGCTAAAGGCACATGGAAAGTGTACCTTTTGGTCTGTGGAATTTTCTTTTCCTCTTGTTTATGGAATGTATAGACCCTAAGTTCTCGATTGGAACTGATCATGTTAATGGCAGGATTTGAGTCGTCATTAGCTTATGTTTAGGAAAGGGGTTGTTGTTGATGTTTGGAACTGGAGCCTCTATGAAGTTTAGTTGGACTGTACCTTTGTCAATTAAATCTTGAATCTTATTTCTTAATCTCCAGCATAAGTCTATCGAATGGCCCATTTGCCCTAAATGATGTTGACATCTTGCATTAGGATAAAAAACTCTTAGCTTGTAACTTGCATTAGAGGGCTCAAAATGGAGCAGATTATCCTTCCTTAGCTTTTCGAGTACCTAATTGAGAGGGATAAGTGTTTTGGTGAATTGCCTTAGGGCCCTATTGACTTGCAATTGGCTTCTGAATTGCTGTTGAGCTAATAGAGGACATGCCCAAAAAGAGACTCGAGCATTAAGCCTAGTATTTGAATTAATTGTGTCAACACTAGCTTCTCTAAGCTTGCTGGTGGTGGGTTTAACAAAAGGTGGTCTTTTGTTTGACGATTCTTGTAATTTGCCAAAGGAGATGGCACTTTCGATCCAACACCTTATTGCTACCACCTTTGCAAAACTAGAAGAGGCTTGCTTGATCAAATGATAGAAGTAGAGTCTCTTAAAAGTATTGATAAAAGCTAAAGTCAATTCTTTCTCAGTCATAAAGGCCGATGCCCTAATAGCTAGGGACCTCCACCTTTGGGCATATTTTTTAAAAGATTCATTATGCCTCTTCCTTAGGGTGAATAAGTCCATCATAGTTGGTGCCACCTCAACATTGAACTTATATTACTCATAAAATGCCCTAGCCATCTTTTCCCATGTATTTACTTAATTCTGATCTAATTGGGCATACTAGGTCAAAGTAGGGCCAGTTAAGCTATCCTAAAAAGTTTGGATCATGAGCTAGTCATATTACACATATTTTCCCATCATTCATACATACAACCTAGTATGTAGCTTAAGGTACCTAGTTCCATTGTACTTCTCAAAGTCAAGTACTTTAAATTTCTCTAAGAAGCTTCCATAGTCATAAGCAGAGAAGTCCGTTATACCAACTTGCTCGAAACCATCATACCCTTTAAGCATTTTCATTTTCTCAATGATTTGTTGGGTCAATCGCTTCTCATGCTCTTTCAATCTATCCTAATCTGCTTTAGGCTTTGGGTTGATTGGGAATGAATAAGTATTTGGCTTGAAAGTCAAGTTGGCCTTTGGATAAACTCCTTCTATCTCAACAGATTCAAAAGTCTGGTTTACTTTGGGATAGACTTCTTTTGCTTCAAGAGGTGGGGCTTCAACATTCTTTCCATATCGGGCTTTGAAGTTTTCTTCATTCGATGGCATTGTGGACCAAAGCAAAGTGATACTGTAGCAAGGAATATTAGTTGATCTACAATCTTCCCCACTATTCGTTCTAAAGAGCAAAACCTTAACTCGGTAGGATTAATAATTTCGAGGTTGACATTATTGTTGGTGGTGTTGATGTTGTCGTTTCCTTAGCTAGCCATTTTAGTTTGAGAGCAGGTTTGAATTGGACTTCTCTAGAAGGTTTGATGCTTAAGAGCTATCTTGGCGGCTTGGTTTAAGATCACTTCTCAACAAGTTAGCACACATATTTTAATTTTGAAGATATGGAAATGAAATAAATGAATAAAATGCAAGTGTGTCATGCGGATGAAAAGGAGGAGATCGACGGTTAACTAACAAAATGGTAAGTTTGTTTATTATTTCTCAACTCCCAAAGTTTTATTACATTGAAAAAAAGAAAAATACAAATTCATCTAGTCTAATCTTCTTTTCTTCTATGGGTCAAATGACATTTTCTTCTTCTAGTTGCTGGGTTCGACAGCCACTACTTTACTATGGTCAGTTGCTTCCTCAAATTCTTGGATTCTCTTCAAGGCCATCTTCAATTGGTGCTCCAAGGCACACAATCTTTGCTTAGACTCCCGAAAGAGGTTTTCCTACATATCTTTTTCATTGTAGATGACTTCCACATGAGCTTTTACCTAGTCTATATAGGTCACCATTTTAGAGCTGGGATTCGTGGGGGAAGGTTAAAGCACTAGACCTCTAGTGCTTGATACTGTATTGTACTTACCTTGTGAAGTTGATCATATAAGTACTCTTTAGTGACTTGATGTTTGTCTACTTCTTCTATGAATTCGTTCAAATTAATCTTAGGGCTTATGGTCTTGATGTCCTACCAAGCCTTAATCTTACGAAGCTTGGATACCTTTTCTGTAGAGTGAGGCTCTTCGAGGTTAAGAGTGAATGGCTCCAATGAAGGCCTATGAATTATGTCCCGAATGCCTCCAAACTACCTTACCATATTGTTTGGATAGTAGCTTGATAGGCTTCAGGATATCGACCCAACTCGATTGCCAAAAATGAGATCATCTACTTGCCAACTCGTTCTATCTACTGAGCCGAATAATACTATTTCTTGCAATTAAAGTGCCGAGAAGCAGAAGGTTGAGACAATGATCGAACCTCATACATGCCTAACCAATTAATTATTCGACATCACGCTTGCCGACAGGTCGAGATAAATACATTTTTGAGAGTTAGATTCACTCAGCAAAGTCAATCGTTGACTTAGTGGTCAAAAGATCACATTACCAAAGGTTAGATCCACTCGGCGTAGCCTATAGAGATTATTGTTGATTGACTCTAACGCTTGGCAATTATGGGCCGACCTCTTTGGTTACTTAGCTAGGCACCTTGAGATTACTTCCAAGGCATGTCGAATGACCACATGCCAACTTCTCCCTATAAAACACATAGTTTTATATTTTTGTACACGTCTGTCTTTATTTTATTTATAGGCCCAATTTTTTAGGGTTTAAGGCCTTGTACATTATTTACAATTTTGCCACTAGGATTTAGAACGTACTATAAATAGCAATATTTGTCACAATATAGAGATATAATGAAATTAATGAAAAACCCCTTTTGAGTCTTTTCTTTCGAAAAGTTCTCTCCCTTACCAACTCTTATCAATTCCTTTAGCAAGGATTATGGCAGGCAACCTTATCGCTCGGACTGGTGTATCGCATCCAGTAAGTCTTAGGTTCGTGTAGAATCTAGTTGGTGCGTCGTATCCGGTTAGGTAGCTCATGGATTCACTAAAACTCTCACTACACCCATTCTATCTTTTGTTCCTTTGGCAGGATCAGACCCACCCAACGGCCAACCTTGTCTATCCTTGGCCCGGATCGTATTAGCTTGTTGTCAGAGCTCGAGGCTCCAGATAGGGCTAAGAGTTTGTCATTGTTTATGTTCTATATTGTGTTTGAGGAAGTATTTGCTTATTGGGTTTGTTTAAGATATTAAGGATTTGTTTGCTGGATATAAGTTTGGTTTCAATTGAACTTCCTTCAAGTAGGTTAGTGAAAATTTGGGTTGCAATTTCTTTACATATATATATATATTAAAGAAAAGGTTAGGAATTCCACTCTAGATTGTTGCCGAGATATAACTTTTGCAAGTGTTCAATGTGTTATCCTATTTTGGTATTGCAATAGTGGTCGAGAAAGTACTGTTGTGTTTGTCGAGTTGATTTACTAAGAATGGTTGTGCCAGATTTGAACTTTATCGAGCTTCCGAGCTATTTCAATCTAAAGTACCGAAGCAAAGCAAAGTATTGTACTGTCATCCCCCTAAGGTTATCGAGCTGAGTTGTTTGCCTATTCAACTGCTAAGTTATGCAAGCATTTGACCCGCTTCAACTAGGTAGCCAAGCTAATTCTAGATTCGAGCTGTATAGGCCTCCAAGTTGCCGTATTGAGTCACCAAGTGTTAGATAGTTTGTCATTGCCGACAAGATTTCTTGCGAGCTGAGCTAGTCTGCTAAAGTGATAACTTCATGGCTTATGACAACTGAGTATGACATGGCTATGACTATGACTATGACTATGACTATGAAGATATAAGATTAAGAATACCCATATTTGATGGCCATGGACCACTAAACAAATACTTGGATTGGGAATTTCGAGTCAACAAAGTCTTTGAAAAGTACCCATGTCTTGAATGTGATAAGGAATATATCATAGAAGATCAACTTCAAGGTCTTGCTAAGATTTGGTGGAAGCATGAATTAAGGCGAAGGATCCTTAAAGGAGTGAGTTTTACATGGAACTCAATGAGACTTGCCATGAGAGAGAAATTTGTACCTACATCATATCAAGACGAATTGTATGAGGAGTTATCTACATTGAAGCAGGGATGAATGAGTGTCTAAGAATTTGCCTAGGAGTATAAAGCACTCCTATAGCGATGTAAATCATATGAATCTCTTTCATGTACTATCTCGTGATTTACGAGAGGGCTACGATCAAAGATTGCCTGACGTGTTGACCCTTCAGGAGTAAGAACCTTAAATGAGGCTATCTAATTAGCCTTAAGAATAGAGTCTAGCCTTGATGCTAACTATAATAATGTGCAGGAACAATTAGAAGTTATACTTGTTTAGCTTAAAGAGCTCAGATAAGAAATGAGGCAGTAAGGGATTACTTAAATAGAGAAAGCTAGTGAGAAAGAAGACCAAGGAAAGGAAGTAGGAGAAGGGGAGATAGAGGTTACTAGGCAAAAGAATGAAAGAGCCGAGGTAGATTGAGCTAAACTGCAGTTAAACCCCCATGTTTTGGAAGTGGTTCCATTACCCACCATAAATGCCATGGATGGTAGCTCTAGGAATTACTCTTTTTGCTTTCCTCATATCGGGATATTGCATCCAAGTCATCTGACAGGTTTACATGGCACCGACATGGGCAATTATAACATTGCACCTGTGAGCTATTATCAACTGTGGATTAGGGTTTATCAGAGTCGAGGTGATGGATACATGTGCAGGAGATATGTCATGTTAATCCTTAGGACTCTCCTATTGGAAAGAGTTGAGATGTGTAGATAGAGGGAGGAGGAAGAGCTAAATTACGAGGAAGTAAGGGTAATGTTGATTACAATTGATGAGGAGATCATGATGTTCGAGCAAACCGAGCTTAAAGAGGAGAAAGCACTTGCCATTGAAGAGCCATCTTATGCCTCGCTGACACAAGATCTACAAGCCCCTAATTCTTTGTATGACTAAGAGATCGTGTTACTTCCCGTAATTGATAGTTGCCAAGACTATCAAGGTGTAGTTGATAGGGCCCATGATGAGTGGAGGGAGCATCTATTGGTGATGCCCTTGTAACAAGAACTGTGGTGTACTATGTTTAAATTTAAACTTTGTCGATTAGTGTTTAACTTCAAAGGGATTAGAAGTGGCCAATTACCAAGTTTCGGGTCAAAACTTCTCTAAGGGAGAGGAAATGATAGGCTTTGGGATATTGACCCAACTCGACTGCCAAAACCGAGATCATCTACTTGCCGACTCATTGTATTTGCCGAGCTGAATAATACTATTTCTTGTAGTTAAAGTACTGAGAAGCAAAAGGCTAAGACAATGACCGAACCTCATACATGACTAACCAATTTATTACTTGGCATCATGCTTACCAATAGGTCGAGATAAACACATTTTCGAGAGTTGGATTCACTCGGCAAAGTTTGTCATCGACTTAGTGGTCCAAAGATCACGTTATCGAGGGTTGGATCCATTCGGCACAACCTAGAGAGACTATTGCCGATTGACTCCAACACTTGGCAATTATGGGCCAACCTCTTTGGTTACTCGGCCAGGCACCATGAGACTACTTTTAAGACATGCCGAATGACTACATGCTGACTTCTTCTTGTAAAACGCACAGTTTTATATTTTTGTACATGTCTATCTTTATTTTATTTATGGGCCCAATTTTCTAGGGTTTAAGGCTTTGTATATTATTTACAATTTTGCCACTAAGATTTAAGACATACTATAAATAGCAACATTTATCACAATATAGAGATATAACGGAATCAATGAAAAACCCTCTTTGAGTCTTTTCTCTTGGAAAGTTCTCTCCCTTACCAACTCTTATCAGTCCCTTTAGCAAAGATTATAGCGGGCAACCTTATCGCTTGGATCGATGCATCACATCCAATAGGTCTTAGGTCCGTGTAGAATCTAACTGAAGCGTCATATCCGGTTAGGTGGCTTACGGATTCACTAAAACCCTCACTAAACCCATTCTATCTTTCATTCCTTCGATAAGATCGGACCTACTCAATGGCTAGTCTTGTTGTCCTTGGCTCGAATTATATCAGTAGCCTATACACTAACTCATTTTGATTAATGGCACGACATGATAATTTTTACAAACTAATATGACCTTAGTGTAATTACTCCATCTAGTGGTCCACATGTTTTCGACTCAAAAATCTTATACAACCTTTATTTAGAGAAAGGTAAGGATATCTTTTGGTAATTTGATCTTATCAATGAAATAGTCAATAAGATCAATCTTATTGGCAAATGTACCCCTTATCAGGTTTAAATTGAAGCATTTGGTGTAGCTGTCGAACCATACCATTAACAATGCCATGCTTGATCTGAGATCTCTATAGCCTCTTTTCTTAAGGAAATTAAGGTTCCTTATTTATTCTATAAGTAAGGCAAGAACATAAGACTTCCTTTCCCAAAGTTGAGCCACTAATTCTGCCATCCTAAAGTGTATAAGAAAAGATCCGCTTGGAAATAGGATGGTGGCAAATACTGCTAATATATAGGCCTTAATTTGATTCACCCTTTAATTACTAAGAAATATAGCCCGTTTGTTGGAGCTAGGTTAGGTCTAGAACCAATGGATTAGATCCCATATCTTGATAGTGTACTTGTTGTAATCATTTAAAGCTTCATTTATCTCAAATTAACGGATCTCTAGGAATTTGGAAAAAATGTTAGTTGGGCCAAAGTTGAGCTCAATAATGTATATTTCATATAAGGGAAGTGCTTGAAGTAGTTGGGTATATTCTTTCAAAGTTAGGTTGATTAGGTGTGGCCTAAAACAAAATGCGACTTATTTGGGCTCCTAGAAATGTACTGAGGCCTTGGATAGTGAATGTTAACATTCACCTTGGATAGTGAGGGTATGGGTCTAATCTTATTGGTAATGAACTCTTGTTCTCTTAAGTTGAATACTTGAAACCATTGATTAAGTATGGGGTTTGGGTTTATGGGCTTATGGGCATGAATCTCTTTGGTGAAGACCTTGGCGTTAGATGAGTTGGCTATTTCTAAAAGATTATAAAGAAAACATATTACATCAAAAAGAAATTGCAAAAGATTTCCTATGTACATGACTAGGAAAAATACAGGGAAAGAAACTCCATGTTTGTCATTTTTTCTTCTTCTCTTTTATAACAATACCGCTTTGTTAGCTATTCACCATCCCTAAAAAATATATGCAAGAAGGGTGGGTTCTATAAGTTCTTAAACTTTGTGACCTCATGCGTTTCTACAAAAATGGTTCCTTGATCACATCGAAGTTTAAGTGGGGTAGCATAATCGGCCTCGAACAGTGGTTGCCCTCTTACACTTGGAACTTACACAATGGCTCCCTATCGTAAGGTCCTAAGACGACTCGGATTCGACTGTATCTATCATGCATTCATGGTGTAAAAAAAGTAAAATTCCTCTATGTAAAAAAAACCTAAATAAGCTTATCCCTGCAAAAAAGGTTACTACAAAAGCAAAATAATAATAATAATAATAAATAAATAAATAAACAAATAAATAAGTTACATTCAGTAAGGTGATTTTTTTTAAAATTAATTCTAAATTTGGAAAGTTAGATGGCTAACCCTCTTGACATTCCTAGTGGAGTTGCCATCATGTCAAGCCTGATTTTTCCTGATTCTTATAAATTAGTTTTCTTTAAAGTGATCAATATTAAACCCTACCTCTTTAATATTGACTCTCAACTAAGGTTTAAAGAAAACTAGTTCTTTTATTTATTGAAAATATTTTGAAGTCGCCACCTGACCGGAGTTGAGAAAAAAAGTTAAATTATAACCAATTAGGTTAATTTGTTATAATTTAGCTACTGATCTTTTGATAAAACCAAGTTTATGAAATGGTTTTAAGAAACAAAAAGAACGGGTCCAGGGTTTAGGATTTTTAAACCTTTACGAGTATTATCAACTTTCAAATTTTAGACTTAATTTCTTAAAATCACCCTTTAAAAATTATCCTATGAAATGGATTTAATCACTTATTAATAAATTGGGTTAAATCGAGTGAAACTATACTAAAATAGAAAAATGGGTTTTTTCATCTTTTATCATCACCTCATAGATATCTAGGTACCCACTATTCAGGATCAGACATACATAGTTCTTTTTATAAAATTTTATTGTGTTGGATTCATTTTAATTTTGAAAACACACCGAGTTTATATTTTTCAGTAGATTTGATTTTATTAAGAAAGATCTAAAACGTCTTAAATCCGAGTTTTATTTTTGCAAAGTTTTAGAAAAGGCCTTAATTTGAAAAAGGATTGCTTATTTTTATTTTAGAAAACTGATTTTCTATTCACTAACCTATTTTTATCTTATTTTTATTATTATTGTTATTATTTATCATTATTTCTTCCTATTTGAATCTTAACAAAAAAAAAATTAAAAAAAAAAAGAAAAAAAATGACAGACTCGAGCTTTTCTCTTTTTCTCTTTTCTTTTCTCTTTTCTTTTTCTTCTTTTTCTTTTTCTTTTTCTTTTTCTTTTCTTTCATATTTTATTTATTATTACATTTACAAATACATGAGTGACAAATAAAATAAATAAATTTTTAAAAAAATTTGCAAACTAGGTCGTGTTTGAGTTGGCTTGGATTGGCTTAGTTAACTCAAATCTCCTCTTTAGCAGCAACTTCGTCAAGGTGATTTAGACCAATCCAAATGTTGAATCGAGAGAGGGAAAGGATTTTTATGTGTTTTGGATTAGGAATGGGGGGAGGTAAGATGAAAACCATGGTGAGTTGAGGAGGTTAAGGTGGTTATCAGAGATAATAGCTGGTAATGGCGGATTATAGGTTCAAGTGATGGTGTCTGTAGCTCGCGAGAGGGTTGGGGTTTGGGTTTTGGACCACCACAAAGTTATTCGTTATGGTGGTTTTAGACGAGAAAGCCTAGAGAGAGAGATTCAAAATGAGAGAGAGGGAGAGAAGGAAAGTGGATCGTGAAGAGAGATCGTGAGAGAGTGATGATTTTTTATTCTCTTATGTTTTGGGAATGAACAAAGGACTCTTATTTATACTAATCCATCACTAATTAAGCTGGGAAATCTCGAAAATTTTGAAAATCTCCATTGATGAACATTGACCCAAAATCAAATTTTTTTAATTTTCAAGCATGATTTAGGCCACCTAAATTGATGAATTTGGATGATTTTTTTATCCTGATTCAAAGTATGCTAAGTATACTACATGATTTCACCATAATATGGTGAAATTGTATAGTAAATGGGGTAAAAAAATGTCTAAAATTAAATGGGAAAAAGTTAGAAGCGAGAGTTGAAATCAAGAAGAAGAAGAAGATGGAGGTTACATGTCACATGCAGGGTACGTGCCACGTGCCCATGCATGCACACGATTCAAAAAGAATAGGGTGCACTGGGCATACCCTCTAGTGCCGCCCGAAAAGAGATTAGGGCCTCGGGCCCTACTTAGCAATTATGTGGACCAAGTTTTAAAACCTGGTCCAATCCCCTATTTTTTTTTAAAAAAAAAATTATAATAAAAATAACTAACTAAATAATAATAATAACAAAAGGCATGAATCCTAACTTCCCTTACTTCTCTAGATTCCTTTGTTGTTTTTTCTTTTACATTTTATTTAAATTTCTTGAATTTCCTATTTTTTGTAATTTTTAAAAATTTTTCCCATACTAAGACCCTTAAAGAAATAAAATAAAATAAAATAAAAAGGGCAAAATGGGATGTCTACAATTATAGGCCTTTTTCTTTTGTCAAAATGATCCATTCCTCCTACTCAACAAAGTAAGAATGATAGATTAGATAAGAAATAACTAAGGAATCGGTTGATATATTTTCAAGTAAAACACAAAGAAGAGAAGACCGACCTATTGCTAGAGTACGGCTAATCAATAGAGATAACAACCATGAAATAAACATAAAGGCTGACAAAAGACCAACAAACAATAGAGGCAGCAGACAAAGGACTAAGAAACAAATGCTACTCATGATGATGAAGGAAGAAGACTAGTACTTACACTATAAGAAATTAGCCTTTAGAGGTAGAAATTCTAAGACAAAAAATTTCTACCTTTAGAAAAAGTGAATACTGACGGGTTTGCAAGGGAAATGCAACAACATCAAATGAGTGCAATTTTTACTATTTATGTGATTTAGCAATTGAAATAGCAATAGAATACATACAGATTTGAGAGAGAAATAATTTTGTCTCTAATCTGCTTTAGCTTCCATAGTAGGAATGTAAAATTTTAAGCGCTATATTTTTTTCTTAGATCCTGTTGTTAATTTGTTTCTAAAAATTAAAAAAACAAAAGAAAATTTGAAAATGGTGGCACAAATTTTCACTTTCCTTCTTATAGTCTTATGTATCTACCACTTTCAAAGGTCTTCAAATTTTCACTTTCCCTCTCATTTATCTACAGTATAAGAAAACAAAAATAAAACTTACACCTTTTTCTGTTCTATCCCTTTTTTATTTTCTCAAAACTTACCTCTTTAATGCTATGTAAAAACCTTAATTTCTCTCTATTTCCTCTCTTCCTCTATCCATCTTTAAGCCACTCCCATGTCATAGCCCTTCTTTCTCAACCATATGTGACATCTCCCTATTTCAAATGAATGAAAATCACACACCCTAGGTATGTCCTTCAACTTTCATCTTGATATTCATTGTAGTTTATTTAACTTTATTGATGGTGCCATCAAGCCAAGAGATAGGTAAAATATAATGAAATGCTAGACTAGTATATCAACTTGTTCCTTGATTCTCATTTTCAGAATGACTATTAAGTTTTATAACTTGAGAAGTATATATAGACTAGATTTTATAGATTTGTTGATTGGATACAAATAATGATCATGTTTGCCTTTCCTAACATGGATTAAATAATGGATGGAGCTTATGACCTATCACTACTTTTATTTAGCCCATGATTTTTAATCTTGTAGAGTTATCCGTAATATATATTGTTGTATATATTATTTACATCCATTATGTTTTTATAGACATTTTTGAAGAATTTTTTTGCTTTAATTCTCTCTCTTTTTTTTTTAACTTAAATTAAACCCAAAAAGATAATAAAGATGACTTGTTTCCCTATACTGTAATAATGGTGTTTGAGTTTGTTTTGTAATGTTTTAGTACCAGTGATAATATTAGATTTTATGTTACATTTAAGGTACTTTATCCACTAGTTGATACTTCCTCACAAACATTGGTAATAATAAAGATTAACATATACTATTAAGTACTTTGAAGGGATTTCAACTATATGACTTAATTCATTTGGCAAGTACTAAGTATATATGGCACTTATAAACTCAATTATTTATGTATTATATATTGATAATGCAAAAGCCATGGGAGTCTATGCCACATGATGGTATATTTTTACTTTTTATGTGCATTTAAATAAATTGTTGTTACCAAATTTTTTTTTCTTTAATTTTTTTTCATAATTTTCCTTTTAGCTTTGCAATATTTCTATGTTATTTAGTCATACCCAAAAACTCAAGAAACATACTATTGTTGTTAATTATATGGATTTTTGTGATATTGAAAAGTTCGATTTGTATCTCTTTAACTACCATTTGCTATTTAGCACTTTGTTTTCTTACTTTTTGGGTATTTACACAGTTCTTTTATGCGATTTTATGAAATTTCTCAAACAATGGCCTTTGTGTTATGCATTTCCTATTTCAAATTCTTTAGCCATTACCAATTGGATGTTCATGTATAGAATTATAATATGACATATGATTTGTTTGGTTTACTTTAGGTTTAGAGTATTGGTATAAATTTTGCTTCTCATATTCATTATGTAACCTTTTTATCCTATTATATTGATTCTCTAATCAATTATATTGCAAATTCTATGTGATAACTTTTTGGTTTATGCTATACTGGCAACTTGATCTATTATCATTTCTTATTGATAGCTCTTTAAGATTTGGATTTTATTATTGCTTTAATAAAAGACACTAAAAAGGATATTTGGAAATTGTCTCGAAGAAAAAAAAGACAAAAAGGATATGTGGAAATTATTGAAAGTATTGCCCCCTCCAATGTCATAAATACACATGTTTTATTATTTTAGTATGGAATATTTTTGTTTATGAGGCTTGAAAGCTACTGCCTCCTTAATACTCCATGTTGTGATTATATGTACCTTGCTATGGTATAATTTAGGTTTGTTATATAGCATGGTGACTTTATTTCTACATTCTCTCTTTTTTAAATTTCATTCTTTTGGTAATCTAAGTGTTATTTTACTTTTTAATTAGAAAAAAAGAAGATCATAGCATGTTGTCTGAATTTGAGTGGAAGACAATGTTTGGAAAGACTATTAAAAGATTGACATTTTAAAAAATTGTAGTTATTTGTATTTGTTTAATTGAGTATTGCCATTAATTTAACCTTCTTTAATTAGATATTTACACAATGCTTATTTTACGTTTTTTATTTCCCTTCAGCATGGTATCATTTTCAATGGACAAAAGAGCGCGACTATAGCATTTATCTACCAACTCATGCTTGAAAGTATTTTGAATATTGATGATGGTGAGTACATTTGTAACTTTTTGAGGATCACATGTGGTTTTCATCAGATTATCTATCATGATACTATATATATATATATATATATATATATTTTAATTGTAGACTAATTGGCTTAATATAATATATCAACATATTGAATGGATTATTAGTACATATTCTCTTTTGAAGATGTTGCTACTTTAAAGAGAAACGAATACTACGCTTATTTGCTTCATAAATATGAATGAGTATCATATCTTCTATTTGGAGTTTTATTTGTTATTCTAAAAACTAATCAAGTTTTTATTTGTTAACTCTCTCTCTCTTTTTTTTTTTTTAAAGTGTCAGTGGACACTCAAATTAACTTAATCCCCAAAGTGTTTATTTTGTTGAGCAGAACAGATATGGATTTGCTATGAGTAAAAAAGCTAGAGTATTGCTACTAGAGGAATTAGAATTGTGTTGTGCTAAAATGTCCACATTATCCTTTATGTCACTCTTTTTGTTATCTTACTTATCATGGTTCCAAGATATGGAAATGAGAACCTCATATAGTAATAGACAGATGTCCTCACCCATCCTAACTTTCATATGGGCAACAACTTAGAAAGATTGCTACAAGTTGTGATTCTTGTTATCTTTATGGAGTTATAATAAAGATGGAAAGTTGAAAGTAATTATTAAAGTAGAGTATCTGTACATAGGAACTAAATGAATTCAAGTTGAATCCTTATGTCAATTTATTGCTTTGATATTTGGATAAAGATTTAATTGTATTTTGTTTTTGTGAATCTTCTTTAGTCTTAGGGTTTATATATCACAATGTCATTTTTATGGTTCTAGATAAATGGAAAGTTCATATAAAATATATATCAAAGGATAAATTTCTTTTGGAATGGGTCATTACTTGGTGTAAGGTGATGATTGAATGGTAATGTAGTGTCTCTCAACTAGACCATACACATTTCACTTCTATTTTACAAGCTATTATGTTCAATAACAGCTTGCATCATTGCTGCTAAGAATCCAAGACATACAATAGAGATAGTAAATACATAACAATATTCCTCTTTTATTTACTCTTTTTTACCACTTTGTTTATTCTTTTTGACCACTTTGTTAAAAATCATATCAATTAAGTTGTATGACATTGATGAGAATTGGTTCTATACTTGCTTTTTTATGTAGTGATTGTCATGAAAGTGATGTTTAGTTATATTGCATACCATTCTTATCAATAATGTTATGGACATTTTATCTTATGTGGAACATTATTTCCTTCCAATTCCATCAATTGACTATTTGTCTTTTGATTCTTTAATTTCTTAAAATGATTATATACTCTATTTTTAAGAAAACTTCTTTGTATTTTTACTTATTGGTAATTTTTTTTGTCAAATTATAATATTCCTAATGAAGATACTTTTCCCATAATCCTTATGATACTGATCATGGAGAAAATATCAAAATTTAGGTAAATATTGTAAACTCCTAAATTTTTTGATCTAGCATCTGAAATAGATTTAAGTATGTTAGATAATCTAGGAGTTGACAAGATTAGTGAAAGTAAAAACCCTAAAATAACTAATTAATTGCATATAAAATTTTTTTACCCTAAATGTATGTAAAAACTAAGGATTTTATCCGAAAGTGATAAAAACCCTAAAACTATAACTTTAAAGATAGAAAAGTACTAAATCACCATAATTTACATTAAAACCTTAATTGATAATATAACTTTAGTATTATACCAAATCATTGATAAAAGATTAAAAGTAATTTTGAATCATTCATAAATACATATAATACTAAAGTAATCCTTTAAAAACTAAGATATTATATCATAGATCACATTCATCTTCTAAGTATATAATTAGGTTATCATTACATAGAATTAAGAGTTTAGTTGATGCTTAGGTTGCATGTAGTAAATATTAATACCTTAAATGACACTTTTCTTAATAATTATACTAAGTAGCTTACCAAATGGTATATATAGGATATAAATACCTAATGGAAAATCTCATTATCTATTTTTACTAATCAATTCACTAAACTTTTTATTTTCTTTCATTTCCTTAATCTTTCTCCTAATTTTCCCTAATTACTTCATTATGTACACTAAATGGCATGTAATTTTGGAAAGTTGACCAAGTCAACACAAGTTGAACAAGGTCAAAGGGTTGACTAAGTCAACATATGGAAAAGTCAACAAAATGTCCTTTTCACTCTAGAAATATCTCTTCCTTTCTAATGATTTCTTTTCTTTTCTTTTCTTTTAGATTTTTCTTCCTTTTCCCTTCCTCTTTGCTATCCACTCCCTTATCCCTTAGGACCCACTTGCTTTCAATTTCAAAAACACAAAACAATACAAAATCAAGTCCCTTTTTTCTTCTTCCCAAATCGTGATTCCCCTTTCCCTTTCACCTTTTTTAATTTTTAAACTTTGCAACCATATTTCAAAGAGAGAACAAAGGTATGTTATTATGTATTATTCCATATTATCTAATAGTTAAATGAATAGGTAAGTTAGTTTAAGAAGTTTATGTGTTGTGTACATATATGTTGTTGAAGGCTTAAAGATTCAATTTTTATGTTTAGAAGTATAGGATAGCCTTAGTAAATAAAAAAAGAGCATATGTACATATATTTAAGTATATGTATATAAGAGTATACTAGATAAATACATATATAAAGACCTTTGTACATAAGAATCCAATATGTAAATAACCCAAAATAAGGCATATACCAACTATACATATATATACCATACTAAATATACCCTTAAAATACAAAAAGATAAAATTTGAGAAGCTTTCTTAAGAGGAATTTTAGGCATACGAAAATACGTATAAAAATACGTATATCATCTTATGTATGTACGAGTATATATACAAGTATAAATATAATATATGTATAAGTATATGTATGAGTATACTAGTATACATACAAGTATAATAAAGATATAAGTATATACTTAACATTTGTATAAGTGTACATAAGACACTTAAGCATGAGATAAGAGCTTATGTAATCAACTAATGATGTAAACAATAATGCAATTAAAAGATGACATAAGCCATGACATAAACAAATAATGATACAAGCCATGATATAAACAATAATGCAATTAAGCGATGACATAAGCATAAACTTATAAAATAATAACTTATAAAATTACATAAGAGTATAACATAAGTATGTACATGTACTTAGAATCCAAAAATCTTTTAAACCCTAATACACTTCCTAAATTGAATTAAACTAAATTAAGTATATGAGTTAGTAATACCAATATAAAATTCCCTAAGTATAAGAATCTAATAGCTTATTAAATCATTAAGTCCTAAAATATGATATAAATATAAATAATAAGAATAATTAAGCTTCTATAGTTAAAATTTCAATAAATTTAGCCCATATCATAAAACACAAGTTTTAAAGTCCAAAACAAACATCACTGTGTGAATGTACGTTCAAAAATGATGAAAAACGACTATAAATTCATAAATAGAACGAAAAAGTTACATGCAATTAGTGATAAAGTCTAACTAGATAAAAATTGATAGTAATCTAAGTACAATTAAGTAAATAGATATCTAAAATTACTAGTTAATGCAATTACTTACTAGCGTTATTATATTGTAATGATCAGGTGATCTCGAGATAGGTGAGGATCTCCCGATTGATTACTACAACTAAAGCAAGTCGTCATGGCTGAATGAGTATTTACCCTATGATTCCATACTTGTATGTGATTATAGATGGTGGACTTAAATGATATTGTTAATTGATTATTGTGTGGGGTTGAAAAATGCTTGTGTATTTTATTATGTGCTAAGTTGTAAATTTATCTTAAGTATAAATAGTACTTTGTTGCTGCATGATAGTATGAAAAATTATTGTGTGTACTATTGGATGGTCACATCATAATTAGACTTAACTATACTTAGCTCATAAAAAGAAACTGGTACATACATCAATATGCATTGCATAGATATAATTCCGATCGTCATATCATACGGAGGTGAAGAGAGGTCATTCGGGTGTTATTATTATAAATTTATTAGTTCTGTACGGTGTACTCATACAAAATTACCTTATCCTGATTTGTGGGTATACTAGGCATTGGAGGCGCCAACCACCTAGTTAAGGGTCATATCTAGAGGCTTCTATTTAGGGGTGAGTGTGGACTGTGGGGGCCCACTTACGATTATACTAGAACTTAGTTTTTATGAATATAAAAGACTTGTTTGATTTAAGTACAGAACGTAGAGTTCCATAGTAAAGTAAGTTCTAGTATAACATCCGGATTTGATTAGTGCCGTATATACTTTAACCCTGATTTTGAAGGGCGTTAAATTTGAGTTATGTATATAGACTAGTTAACTATACGTATTGTTTAGCATTCTATTTGACCATTCATTCATATGCATAAATATAATGTATTTATAACTTGCCTGTGGTGTAGCTGAAGGTTTTGCTCACTAAGCTTAGGCTTACACTCCCTCAGACTTTTGCTACAGGATAGCTTATTAGCTTAGAGACTTGGGCAAGAGTGAGCCATCCAGTGTATTAAGAGAACGGATTATGTAGACTTTTACTTATGTACTTTTGTTTTATCAGTAATATAGACTTAGATATACTAAATTACTGTGTATTGTAAACTTTATAGCTTAAATTTTATATAAATATGTTTGTGTGATGATACTATACGGATCTGTATGTTCTTGGGAAACTAGTGGTTATAGAGCCTTGTATATTGTGTGAAGAGTTCATGATTGGAAGGGTAACCAATCATGGGTTCTTCGTATAGTATACAACGTTTGCCACGACTAGACCGTTCTCAATTTGTGATACATATCTTGAGCTCATAACTTACTTTTTTTTTTTTTTTTTTGTCAAAGTGGTTCATTGGAACTACTTTAATTCTATTTGAATGTATGGTTGGAAAAATATATTACTACTCCTAATTAAGTTATCTAAGGTTTAAATTTCCAAAAGGGAAAAAAAAAAATTTTTGAGTGGTAAACCTTAAACTGTAACTCCTTACATGTAAGTGTTATCTTGTTTTTAAGTAATGTGTAAGATTTAAGTAATGAGATATCTTATACGGGATATGCTATTGACATTTCATCAATCATTTTTATCATAATGCTTCTTTTACTCACCTTGATAATTAAAGATGTATATTTCATGAAGAAGATTAAAAGGCAACTTTTGGGACTTAATAAAATTGTATGAGATATTTGCAAAATGAGTAAGAGGAAAAAACAGCTTATTGTGTTTGACCTTTTGCCATGTCAAATGCACTTATTGACAAATCACAATATACTTAATAGAGTAACGATTATTGTTTTCAACCTTTCCCATTCATCTCGCTAGTTCAAACTTCTACTTAAGTCAATTTTTGGGATAATATGTTTAAAGTGGACTTACTTATGCTATTACATAATTTGTTATTTGCTCCTATTAATTATTCTATTTTCTCACTTTTTTTATGTCTTATGGTTTCGTTTGCTCATAGTTCTTGAAATTTCCTTCTTAATTTATAAGGAGTCTTTGTTTTTTTTTTTTTTTTGTGTAGATTCTTTTGTCAAATAATATATGAATTTGTTATGAAAAATCTTGACTTGAAAATGCCTCCTCATAGTGAATTAGAAGATATTATTCCTCTGATTTTATGTGAAGTAGATAATTAAATATGTCATCTAGTTATGAATTTGTATTTGATATGCTTCTAGCATGTGAAGCATTGTACATTACATTACAATACTAAATTAACTCATTTTTATCATTTATTGCATTAAGTACTACAAAATTTTGCCTTATGAACATGTTTCTGATGGATATATTATTGTTACTGTAGATTATTGCTATCATCGCAAACAAGGAGAAGAAGATTGACTTGTTTGTAAGGAGAAAAAAATGATGGTTCCTACTACAACTTTTGATGTTGGCAAATGATTGAAGATTTTTGTAGTTGCTTTTGTGTTTATAAGTTTATAGTAAGAAAATGTACCTAAGTAATTTCTTGATTGAGAAAAATTTAGAAATTGTGTGTAGTGATTGATTTGTATTATTTGAATAGTTGGACATATTTTTCAATAAATAAAATAAGTTTTACTCTTACAATTGTAATTTTTTTAATTTATTGATTTATTTAGTTCATTAGGTGATTACTTAAATTAAAGTTATGTTATATAAATTATGATAATTGTTTCCTAAAGTTTCTTTTAGCATGATAAAGAATAAAATTTTTATTTTTTTAATAACAATAAAAATAGAGACAGGTTTGCAACAAAATGTATTAACAAATAACGATAGATTTGTGAAAATTTATTAAAAAAATAATTTTAATTATCATAGAATAGAGACAAATTTGCAACAGAAATTTTAAAGTAAAATAAAATTATTTTTACTTTATATGGAATTTGAGACAATAGTTATTATGTTTTACAACAAAAATTCTGTCTCTAATTATTTCTATCGTTAATTATATTAACTAATTTGTGATGGAATTGATGAACATTAATGATGGAAATTTGGTCTTAAATTTGCAACAGAATATCAAGTAGTCGCAATATAGAATTAGCGATGATGATTTTTGCTACAAAAATTTGTAACAGATTATCTTACTTTGAAAGTCTTTTGCAATAGAAATCTTTACTTTCAAAACAGAAACTTCTGTCTTTAAAACCTAAATTTCTTATAGTGTTAAAATGCACAAACAATTACCTATGAATCAGAGTGTACACAATGATTGATTTAAGATACTAATGATGATGCACATTACTATGAGTAACAACTTAGCGTACAGCTTGCACTATCACAATAGTGCCCAAAAAAGTTTATAGTAATGGAGGGATTCCGGGTAAAAAAGGTATGGTGATTTCTTTTTTTTTTTTTTTGTAATTTTTTTTATGATAATTTGTAAAATAAGGTAATGTAAGCTAAAGCAAGCAGAAGGCAAAATGTAGCAAACGTAATAATGGTGACATGTAATCAGAATATTATGCAAATAGAGTTTATTAGAAGGAAGAGAAAAAGAGTGTGACATGTTAAACAAATGAAAGCACACATAAACGGTGTGGGAATCTCTCATAATCGAGAGGAGCATTTTTTCGTGTAGACTTGTGGTGTGCTTATTACCTAAATAAAGTGATGGCAAATTACTTAAAGAATGGATTTTACTAGATCATAATTAGAATTCCAGCCATCGCCCACTTGCATCGCATGCACTGCAAAAATTTTTAACTTTGCAACTTAAGATTTGGTTTATTAATCTTGAGATGGTATAGTGGAGTGAGAAAACAATGAAATTGATAGGTTAGACACCTTTCAATTCACCCATCCAAAAGAACAAAACTAATTTGTAAAATGTGATACAACTTTTTATCGTTCCGAACATATTGGTTTAAGTTTTTGTTTTTTTTTTCTTTTGAAATATAAAATACTTGATCTAGTTGATTCAGGTTTCATGCATAGCTAATATCAACAAATGTGTTTTTTTTTTCCCATAAAAAAAAAAAAAGCGAAATAAAGCGAGGAAAAAAAATGAAGAAGAAGAAGAAGCCATGCTCAATTAGAGATATTGACAAAATTTTAATGGGAGAAGAGAAAGATTCTATTCATTATATAGAGTAATCAATCTGTGTATTTTGGGTTTAAACAGCAAATTGGAGCTGGAAAATATAAAAATAAAAAGGAAAAAGAAATCAAAATCCGCATCTCCTACAGTAATATTTCACTGGATACCATTCCAAGTCTTCCAAATTTTCTAAGCTAATCTAGAAACACATGATAGACAATCCAAACATAAGAAGTACAAATAAGCAAATAAGATTCTTTTGATATTTAGATATTAAAAAAAGATAAATAAAATTGTTTTTCTTTTTGGGTAATGAATAAAAAAAATTGTTATAAGTTACGTTTAGTTACCATAAACTTATATTTTTTAGTATAATATTCCATTTTTTTTTTAAATCATGTTTAGTGCAACCCACTCTTTCAAACAAATCAAATAGCTTAATTAAGTCTCGAAAATTTTGCAAACTGTAGTTGCAATTCAATCCCATTTGTTTTGGTTTAATGACCACTATTACGTATCAACGCATTCTTTAAAATGTAATTGAGCGGAGCATAGGGTCGTTAGAAAATCAAACCTTATCTTACTTGGTATCCCTCATCCTCACCCCTATAGATATAAGTCTCTAAAATTTAGAATTGAAATCTATTCTATAACATGTAGGAACAACCTTAGAAGTTAGGATACAAGAAACCTCATGGAACCTTTGAAATCTTTTGTTACAATTTTGTAATATAAAGCTTTTTGGATAAATTGCCTAAAAACTTGCCAATTTTTCCATGTGCTTTTAATTTGTACATTCATTAATTTACTAATCTTGAACAATTTAATCATATAATTTTCAATCACATATTTCTTATAAAGGCATCTAATAATATAATTCCAAACAACTCATTAGAGAATGCTATTACAAAATTAGAATCTATGATAAAGCTTATGTTCACTTATTTAAAGAAATAATAGCACCAATTCGTTATAAAATTTTTACTAGTACAAGAACATATGTTCAAACAATTCTGACTCCAATCTAATCATTCTTCTGGCTTGGGCTTTAAGCATGCGTTGAGTTGAGAATATAATATTTTATTATGTTGAATATTATTAATTAAAATTGTTATTAAATGATATAAAGTGTATTACAATTTGTTCCCTATATTTCTTAAAGTACAAATTTCAAGGATGGTATAAGGCAAACATATTTTATAATATTCAACACACATATGGAACCTACCAACTATGATAGAGTAGATTTCAAGTTATAACAATGTTATTTATTCACTCCTTGTTTACAATTTAGCCTTTACCCTCTATATAATTTTTATTTTTAAGCAATACTTTCCTGGTATATGGATAAAAATGATAATGAAATGTACTACACATTCCTCAATACGATAATTTATTTGGATTATAATGCGTATAATAGCATATATTGAAGAAAAATATCTTCTGGCGAATTTCCACAAGTATTTGGTCCCCAATATTTTCTCTCTCCGACTGGGTATCAAATTTTTTCTTTTTCCGAGGTAGTGGTTATTGGATTGAATGCTAGATGACATCATAAGAAATGTGAAAAACGTGTTGAATACCGAATTGCAGTCAAATAGCAGGTTCCTTGGACAAATAAATATAATAGAATTTACAAGATTTGACCCAATTGATCGCAACATAAAATTGAATTATGTACTCCATTCAATCGAATGTTGCAATATATAAATATTGAATATAAAGAATATGATACATAATAAATACTTCTTGTACCTGACTATATATAATTAATAGGGATACGGATGTAGATGCTATTTGTAGATTAAAAAGAAAAAAAATTGATGAAACAAATGTATAGACGCGAAAATGGAAAAAAAGAAAAAATGCCTCAAATACCTAAAGGAAAATAAATCATAACCAGCTGGTCCGACGACTATCAAGTGACTAAAATTTTCTTTGAGCTATATCTCGACTTTTTGCTCCCATAAAGCACATGAAATTGGAATATTTGTTTTCTTTGCACTAGAAACGAGCCTCAACCACTCCGTTTGACAAATAAACCCCCAACGCCCTATCTCTTTTTCAACGTGGCGAAAAAATCTTTCAAAAGGTTATTGCAAAGTCTCAACCAATTATTATAGTAATTTCCATAATATTTCATAGTTTAAAAGAAGATATTCGAATTTATTTTCCCTTTTCTGCATGAAAGAAAAGTTATTTATTTGACTAAGATGACAAAAAAGGAAATCAAGATAAAGGAAAGCTTCATTAAATCAAAATTCACTTCACTTAATATTGGTTAAATTTACATTACAATGTTTCTCCACAAAATTACATTCGTTTCCATTTATTAAAAGTTTTTTTTATCTCCAATTCCAAAGGAACTGAGCTTAAGAAATCAATTCATTTTCTTCTATTTTCATTTCTACATAAGAATGCATCTAAATATAAATCTAGGCCCTTAAACACATGCTCGGCAAATCCAAGTCTTTCTTTGCATTTAAATAAAAAAAGGTTCTTCTTTTGATGTCAAACTTTCTTTTGCAAATTTTAAAATGAAGCATGGTTTGTAATTTTTTTTGTTTTCTATGAGACTGAATAGCCAAATGAGAGATTATGGGAGACTGTTACAATGAATGAGATTAACTAATTGCATTAGAATGAGATTTGAGATTCGAGATTCGGTAGAGCTTGTAAAAGGATTAATATGGTTAGATTGATTGTACAAGAAAAAATCTAGCGGTTTAATAGTCAAGCTTGCATTCTTCCAATATTTGATTTAGAAGGTTTATAGTAGCAATTTCAAATTAAATTTAAAGTCCAATATGATTTTAAAAATGAGACAACACGATAACATGTATAATTTACAGGGATGTTTTGTAAACCTAACTGCTAACCAACTCTTTGAAGGAAAAAAAAAAAAAAAAGGAAACGACTTTATTGAGTATGCGTTTAAGGCTTTAGATTTGTACTATTTGTGCAAGGAGGGACCTGGATTTGTTGAGCATGTGTTTAAGAACTTGACCTGAGCTGTCATGGCCATGTAGTAAATTTTACGCTAATACATGTTATGTTGGCATGTTTGCGTTGGCTAATTGTAATGGTAGATAGATGGATGCCTTAGAATGAGAGATGTTTCTTTAAATAAAATGGACAAATTCAGCCTCTTCCTTAACATTTTTCCTCACAGAAACATAGGGATATAGCAATTCAAAAATTAGAATTTCCTACCCTCTTTCCCTTCAATAGGTTTTCAGATCACAACATTGCAGGCAAGACGCTTATTGTAGCAAAATGTGTATAGCACTTGCCACCTTAAAGTAGCAAGGACAAAAATGCTCGTTGCATACTGTCATTCCCTCCGTGCGTGCACTTTGGGTTCACGCAGGTAGGACACGGTTTGCCGGCTGCTTTCGCTAATATATTAATTAGCGGGTTCAAAAAATTAGACATCCGCTACGATGATTGACGTTAACCGATATACCTTACGGAAGACCTGTTCTGCTACTTTTTGGATTAGCTCTTGGCACCATTATGTTGTTTCCATTCTGACAGCCAGCATAAGAGAGGATCGATGTTTTGACCATTTCAATCTGTAAGTGTTGACTAAAATAAAAAAAATTTGAATTTTTTTGTGATCTTAAATTGTATTTAGGTTCATATTTAATGAAATGACTCCGTGTATGAAAGATGATGAAAAAAGTGGGATTATTATTAATTTTTTTCATTGGTAACAAAGTGTTATTGGTGAATTAAATATGTGAGCAAAATACCATTTAGAGATGGAAAACTCAATTCGGAAAAGATTTACTTTAACATTTTTCACATAAAGTTTATAAATGTGATTACTATGAGGACCCTATTAAGGTGAATCAATAAGATTATACGAAAGACTAAAATTCATATAAAAACTCATATGTTATTATATAAGTTTGGCTTAATTTGATTATAAATGTTAAACCTCCTGATATAGTTTTAATGATAACAAAATATGTATTAAGTAAATACTAATATTTTTGTTAAGTCTATAAATTAACTTTTTAATTTAAGAAAAATATATGTCATAGAGTTATGAAATATTTTATTAAGAAGGTTAATAGTGCCTTAATTGTTGGTACAAAGATTATGAATTGATATGGGAGGTCAGACAGTTTATTTTGTTTAAGGATATTAATGTTGGACAATTTACCTTCTTTGACAATGTATCTAAGATGAAAGGATTTGATGAGAAAATTCCTGAACGAGAAATAAGTTAGATTTTTATCGATTCAAAGGCTTAGCTCCACTTATCGAATATATTTAAAAAATATATTTGATGCATTCTACTAAAGTTATATATATATATCCATGAGGATTAATTTTATCAAGGTGAAATAATTAAATGGATACATATTAGACCATATTAAAGTGGAATAAAGTTTGTTTGCATCACGTAGGGAAAGACTCATTTTATATTTCAATTAATATGGCAAGTTTTAGAGGAATTTAATGTTATATGATTCCAGCAATCAAAGTCGATGTGAACTTCGAGGAAATTCATTTCCAAATGTGAAAGAGGTCAAATTCAATCCCTTAATCTCGTTGGCATGTGGTCTCCATGATGTAGCAACTCAATTTCAGCCGGAGTTAAAAAGCAACGATGTCTGTCATGCGTTATCACGAGCCCAAGACTTTATTTTCTCAAGCCTCAAGTATTTTTAACATGGGAGTCAATCTATCAGATCCATTCTTATTAACGTCGCGAAGGTTCTTATATGTCTTGGTAATGTGGCATTCGGAAACTTGATTTTAATTTATCAGCTTCAACAAGGACCAGGCACCAAGCTTCGTAATTAACATATTTATTACGTGGCAAGACGTGCTATTGGACTGTGTATACACTACATAAGGATAAACATTTAGAGTTTTAATTTAGTATTTTTGGTGGAGTTCATCTTCAGAGAAATATGTGGGATATCATTTTAAATTTAAATGTAGAGGTTACATCAGAAGTTTTGTTGGAGATTTATAAGGAATTTCAAGTTCAAAATGAATATGAGATGAGGATATATCATTGGAGATAAGAAAGATGAGAAATTGATAAAGATAACATTTGGATATATTTTTCTAATTCAAAATATGAGGATATAGTGGAGATATACCAAGAATTTTGAATTTAAATCAAATGGGTGTTATGGATATATCTTAAGATAAGGTTTGGGAAGATTATTTTGTGGATTTGATGGAGTTTATCAAGAGAAGAAAAATGAGTATATTTTTTGGATGAATTTTCAAATGTTAAATTCAATTTTAGGAGTTGAAGATAAGAACAAGCTATATCTTTCCAAAATATTTAAGTTTCAAATTTGAAAAATAATAGCCAATGAAGATTTATTTCCATGAATTAAAAGATAATAAACTTCCAATAGTTAGATCAAGATCACTCAAGATATGTCAAAGGCTTATCCAACATTTTAGCAAAAGGACGTTACAACTGAAAGATATAAAATAAGGAAATCCAAATTTTCGAGATACATTAAAGCTACATTCATTTGCTACAAACTTCTTCCTCATGAAAAGTCAAAAGCACGTTTAGAACTTAATTCAAAGACAACACTTTCTACTTTAGTTTAATTTTATGATTTTCTCTTGTGTTTACACTTTGAGAACCACTATATTTTATACAATAAGCACTTTTGAAATTCATTTCTATTTGAAAATTTTTCAAAGTAAATTGAAAATTTCATATTATATTCTATTTGATTTTGGTATAAATTAAGTAATAAATAGTTCTGATTGTTCACTTTTAATCATCAACTTTAACCAGTTTTTTATTTGAGTCCATACCATTTTTCCTTTCCTATGTAAATCCTCAACCTCTAACAAAACTTATAAAGTTGGACCTTTTTATAAGAATGTTAACTTTTCCCTTGCCACATAATGGTATTTGATTCATTTGTTTAATTAATTTAATTAAACAATATAATTATTATAATTATCTATATTATTTGACTAAAATCATAAAAAATTAAAATATTCAAATAATAAAAAAAGATTTGGAAAATAAAAAAAAAAAGTTATCGTAAAGTCAAAGGGTGACCAACTAATAATAAGGTGGCTAGAATAGTCATAAATTAATAGGTGAATTGTAAAACACACATAAAAGTAGGTTGTTTTATTCAAAAAAAAAAAAATTTGTTGTTGTTTTGTCTACCTCAAGATTAAGGCCAGTTGATGCTATTTTTTTTAAAATTTATTTATTTATATTACTTTTACTAAACTTATATATATTAAATTTTATTTAAATTGATTTTTTTCGACCAATCAATTACCATAATGTGTTATTTGCTAATGAAAAAATTAATGGCATTAAAAAATATGCACATTTTTAAAAGTTCATAAAATTTGAAGACTTGAAAGGGGGAAAAAAGGTTTTGAACTCAAACAGAAAATTAGTCAAATAGTAAGAACCAAAAGGGTATATTTTCTATTTTTATTATGATCTAAAACAAATTTTAAAAAAGCTAAAAATTTAGTATATCTATCATATATATATATATATATAGTAAGCATATGTTCAATATGTTGCCTATATGCTATAAATTAAAATGTCATCACATATGATTTATATTATTATAGGATAGGATATTGCCATATGGGGATTCTACCAGTAAAGTACTGTGAAGTCGAACTTTAAGGCCTACAAAACAAGACAATGAGGAGTGCTGAAAGGTTTTCTGATGTAGTTATTCCGATACTTAAGTTAGTACTTGAGTGGGAGTAAAGTAAGTAGGAATGCTTGGGGTACACAAAGGACAATTAGAGTGCAAAGAGTTAAGGTAGTTTTATTGCTAGAGTGCTTGGAGCTATACATAAAGGAGGGTCATTATGAATCAAAGGAGCACATTTGGCATGTTGCCCTATCTGGCACAACATGAATAGTGGGAGTATAGAGTTCAACGTGTTCCAAAATTACAAGACCATGATACTTGACCAAGTCTCTAAGCCTTATCCATATGTCCAACAACCATTATGACAATCCCAAGATTAGTTAGGTTGCTTAGAGGAGTTGATTTGTTTGGAGACCCTTTAGAGAGGCCAACTAATGAGGTAACCAAGTCAGGTGCTGGTAGGTTAAACTGGCTTTGGGCTCAATTAGGTTAGCCTATTGTCCAAGTAGGTCAGTATGGGTCTATAAGACCCATATCCAAAATATCTTATCAATAGATATGTTTAATTATATGAAAACAAGAGTACGTGCCATATTTGTATATGATAGGCAAATATATATTATCTTTTGATAGCCTCCAAGACAGTTCAAACTCTTTGTAAAATGTAGAGGATAGGGGTAGGCACAGATTGATTTTGTTCGGTTTTCTCTTTAAACCAAACCATAAAAATAATGTTCAGTTTCATATAGCTTTGAACCAAACTGTACGGTTTGGATTGAAAAATTTTCTAAACCATAAAATTTTATCTTAGCTCATTTTGGTTTATAGGTTAAATCATATCTTCTAGTTTAGAAAAGTATATTTGTGAAACATGTAATCTTATGTAAAAAATATTTAATTGACTTAAAAAATAATAACTATTATACATATTAAAATGATTAGAAGATAGACAAATTGAATCCAATCTATTTTATTAAGAGATCAATAATCATACCATCCTAAGCTCAACTAGTAAAAAAGAAGCTCTTGAGACCCATTGCCAGTCTAACTTGGCACAATTTAACCTAATTTGATTGGTCAAATTTGAGTACAATAGCCAAGCTCGATAAATGAGCACCTCAAGTAGGATTAAGACCAAGGATGTCTTAGATAAACTCTTGCTCAGAATAGTTAGAATACATGCTACAGAGCTAACTTATAAAGTTTGAATACTCAAGGTAGGACAAAGGGCACGAATAGTTCAATAGTTATTACACTAAGTAACCACTAGTCGCTTCACTCCCTTAAAAATAAGAAATTGCCAAAACAGTTAATAAGCATATGGGGATCAATTGAAAGCTGTTCAACTATCATCCCTAAGCGGTTAGGTTGCTTATTAAATTGCTTAGGAAAGATAGTAATAAGTCTCTCTTCATACTTTTAGTTCACACATGTAACTTTAACCCCTTTCATACACTTCACACCCTAACTTAAGTAGTGTATAGCATCATTGAATAGCCCAGACACTTCCCGTAGTCTTATTTCTTTGTGTTTGCAAATTATAAGTTCATTACATGTTTGGCAAAAGTTCACATTAAAGTTGGAGAATCAACAGATTTAACAAACCAATGTGTTCACACGACTAATGTTTATATAAATATATATACTATCTTTTATATAAATATATACTTGTAGTCATGCACCTATAATGTATGTGTAAAAATTAAAAACAATGACACAATAAAAATTATAACATAGTGTAATTACTAAAGAAAACTATGTATATGATTAAAGATTTAAGAAAGAAAAATAAATATTACATAAATAGTAAAAAAATTTACATTAAAAAAAAAAGAAAAATAACTACAATTTCACATTACAAACGTAAATATTAAATATACCAAAATGTGCAAATTGAAATTATATTATTTAATCAAAGAAGTTACACTCTGCCTTAAAGAAGAGAAAGGACATATATATACAATGAAGGAGATTTTAATTGGTGAATTTGTAACAAAGACATTTCTATATACAACTAAAATTATAGGGTAATTAAGTCATAATTTTTAACATTGAAAATAAAAAATTTACTCCTTTTTTTTTTTTTGCACTTTTCTTAACTTCAATCACTCATTCTATATTGTTGAACATATCATTCACTAGTAATTTAGCATGGCTTCTAATTATATATATATTTCATTTTTTTTTATTAAAATTGAAAATTCTTACCTTACTAAGATAATAGTACAATAAAACAAGAATATCTCAAACCAGTGAATCACTTGTTCTATATTGTTGAACATATCATTCATTAGTAATTTAGCATGGCTTCTAATTATATATATATATTTCATTTTTTTTTATTAAAATTGAAAATTCTTACCTTACTAAGATAATAGTACAATAAAACAAAAATCTCTCAAATCGGTGAAGAAGTAAGGTCACCACAACATGATTGTTGATGAAGTTATTGATTTTTATGTATAAAAGTAATGGGTCATTATTTAATAATGGCAACTTTGTTTAATGGTTTTTTAATAGACTGTTTATTTCATTACAAATATAAGTAGATGTATATATGTGTGTGCTTTTACCTTTATAATAGTTAGTTTTATGCATATTTACACCGTCTAAGTATTGAAATTTTCCATTTTCAATATCATATTATAGATGGGTAGACTACTAATTTGAAATTAACATTTCTATGAATTATTTCCACTTTATTTTCCCAATCATGAAGAAATTCTTAAGAAAATTTAGTGGAATAATGTAAAGCTAAAAGAAAAGAATTACTGATTATAGTACATGTTAATTAGAACAAAAGAAAGGAAAATTCACATTTCAAGAATTAATTGTATATCATAATTTAAATTACTTATACAATTTCTTAAATTTAAAAATCAAATTTAAATCCACTAACTCCCACCAAAATGAATGGAAATGATGAGGCAAACTCTAACATATGGCATCATTAGAAAAAAAAAAAAAAACTAGAGTATAGAGCATAAGTGCTTTACCAATATAGACGCAAGAATCCTTCCATTAGTTATTAATAATTCCATAAGCTACTTGAGAAAAAGTCAAATGTTGACAACAGTTTCATGTAGAAAAAAAATAAACATGTTAGATAATTTGGATTTGACTCCGAATAAATTAAAAATGGCAAAAGCAATCACATTTCACCACTTTATATTTTATTCATAAAGGACAAATGAATGATAGATGGTTAACTTAATTGTTATGAGGTATCACTTGATGTGCTGAACCATGCTTGACCACCTATTTTTTTGTTAAAAAAATGGGTAAATGTTTTGTACATCAAATGGATAGGCTAAATTTAAGTTTGGACAACTATATGTGGCTAGATAACAAAATCACTTGAAAAAAATTATGATATATGATGCAAAAGAAAAACTACTAAGCTTTTTAAAACCATAAATATTAAACAAAAAGATGAGATTATCATGAGAGAAATAATAATTAAATTAATTGTTAGACGATTCAATTTGAGAAATAAACAACCAAACTATGTTACTTGTTTGAATGTAAGTATCAATGATACGTATATAGCATAAAACAAAAGTTATCAAAACATAAACATATAAATATAGGAATAGACGGTGAACAAAAGATATTTAAAGTAAGCTATAAAGTAAAGGCAAAGAAGAAATTGCAGAACTAGGAAAAGAAAAAAAAAAAAGCTTAAGAAAAACTAAGCGAGCAGAGAATTGAAAAGGTAGTTTGTAATGAGAGGGAAACAATTAAACATAGTATCATAATGATATCTTGTGAGAAAATAAATGAGAAAGTGAAGTGGAAATGTACATAGAATGTGTGGTGGAAGAAACTAACTCTCACACTAAACAAAAGCATTATAACTTTAACATCTAGAGAGCATTCTTGCATGATAAGAAATCATTAAGTTTATGTACATAAAAATGATAGAAGACTCAATTGGAAATGGGCTAGAAAGTACCATAAGGCTTGGTAAAAGAATTCATATTCATGCTATCACTTAAAAAGTAACTTCCTCTATTAGTAGCATTTGGTTGCACATTGTTAGATTCAATAGTTATGTTCATGGAAGCATTAACAAAAGATGTAGTATCATATTGGAAATCTCATCGTGTTACTTGCTAAGAGTAGATATCTTGAAGTGAAGAAATGATAAAAGAAACAGACCTAAGGAAAGCATGTGAGAATAATTCATCATATTATTCATTTTTTGATTCAAGAATATATATAAGGAGGCTATTCTCTTATTTTTGAAAAGGCTAAGACAAAAATAAAAAGAAATAACTAATTGCTTAAAAAATTATCAAGATATCTAAGGCATTTATTGCTATCTTGACAAGAAAATAAAGATAAAAAAAAAAAGGCAATAAGAAATAATAACTAATAATAACAAATAGTAAGTAATAAATATCATTAATTTTCTATACTCCCCCTTAAGCTAAGGAAGTGATATGAATCATTCCTAGCTAGTAATGAATCTCCACAAAAAGTTACTTAGACAAGGATTTTGTCATAATATTTGCTTTCTAATTGTGAGAAGGAACATGTTAAAGCTTGATTCTACCATCTTCGATCTCTAACAACTTAACAAAATTGTGATCCAAACAAACATGCTTCTTGCAATCATGTTAGATTGGATTCATCATAATACTTAAGGCAGATTTGCTATTATTATAAATTATAGTTTGTTTAACATATATATATTCAAATCATGTAGCAATCTTTAAAGTTATGTCACCTCATAAATTCCTTCGGCTATAGCTTTATATTCTGCTTCTGTACTACTTTTAGCTATTATTGGCTACTTCTTGCTCCTCTATGTAATAAGATTACCTTAAACCTTTGTATAATATCTTGATGTTGACTTACAATCACTAACATCTCTACCCTAGTCTACATTAACAAAGGCTTTGACACATTTATTTTCAACTTTTTTAATAAACAAACCCTTACCTATAATTCTCTTCAAATATTTAAGAATGTGATTCACTCTATTTATGTGATGTTGTGTTGACGCATGCATGGCTTGACTAATAAGGCTTATGGAATGTGCTAGATTAGGCATGGTTAGTGATAAGTAAATGAACCTTCAAACTAATCTTTAGTACTAACCCTTATTTATTGTAGCATCATTTTCTAGAGTACAACTCTTCCAATTCAAAGTTAATGGAGTATTTTGAGGTTTACATCCTAGTTTCCTTTAGTAAATCCAGAATGTACTTCCTTTGACTAACAAATATCCTCTTTCTTACATCTTGCTACTTCCATTCCTAAAAAGAATTTCAAATCTTGAAGTTCTTTAATGTCAAATTCCTCCTTAATTTTCATCTTTAGTTGAACAATCCCTTTCAAACCATCATCTATAATGATAATATCATCGAAATACACAACTAAAATTGATTTCAAGCTACTCATTACTTTACAAACAAGGTATGTTTAGCTTAACTTTGTTTATAGCTTAGTTTAATCAATGTGTCCCTAAATTTTGTAAACATACCTTAGGTGATTGTGTCAAACCATACAAGGATTTATTTAATTTGCATACATTTCCGATCATGCTTTTTGAATTAAACCCTAGTGGAATTCACATATATATTTCATCATCTAACTCTCTATTTAGGAATGCATTTTTTACATCTAATTGATGCAACAACCAATCTAAATTTGCAGCTAATGATGAAATTACCTTGATAGAGTTCAATTTTGCAACTAGAGCAAATGTCTCCTCTTAATCTATTCCATATGTCTAAGTATATCCTTGAGTTATCAAACAAGCCTTATAACGCTCTATACTTCCATTTAATTTGTGCTTTATACTGAATACCCATTTACATCCAACAATCTTTTTTCCTATAGGTAAATCTACAATTTCCCATGTATTGTTTTGGTACAAGACTTGCATCTCATCCAATACAACTTCTTTCTATTTAAGCTTTCCCCTAACCTCATGTATATTTCTAGGAACAAATTTGTCATCTACATGAGAGAGACAAGCTTCATATTTAGGCAACAACTTCAAGTATGTTACATAATTTGAAACTAGATATTTAGCACATAACCTTTTTCTTTTCCTCAATGTGATTGGAAAGTCAACTTCCCTTGCTTCTAGGTCTTTTGATTTTGACTCATTTAACTCCTAAGTTGAACCATAAGTTAAGAGACTAACGACTAATCATGCGAATGAGGCTTTGGCTATCTAGAGTATACTTTAATGGAAGGCGGATTAAGAGTGTTACCTATCCTAAAGTGGATTTAGGTTAAGAATTTGATGGTGTAACCAATATAGGATTAAGAGGTAATTTCTCCACCTCGTTAGATTTAGGAGAACCTTCAATTTCATGTGTTTTAAGACTAGATACATGACTAGACATGATAAGAGAAGATACAGTAGGAGAATGAATCAAACTAGTGTTTTATGACATCATTTTTGGCAAAGAAACAAACCGGAATCCTTGTGTTTTTTTCTTCCCATAAATCAAATGACTAAAGTAAGTTTTATCTTGAAAACATATTATATCAAATGTGACAAACACTCTTTAAAGGAGAATGATAACAGTTGTAGCCCTTTTTTGATGGAGAGTAACCAATAAACATACAATTGAGTGCTTTTGAATCAAGTTTGTGTTTATTTGGAAAAATATTGAGAGTAAATGTTGTACATGCAAATACATTTTGAGGAAGAGAATTCAATAATTTTGCTTGAGGATAAAATTAAGCTAAAACACTTATTAGAGTTTAGAAATTGAGCATTTTTGTAGGAACACAATTCACCAAATAAGTAGCCAGAAGAATAGCTTCTCCTCATAAGTAACTAGGAACAAAACTAACAAACATCATAGACTTAGTGATTTCTAGAAGATGTCTATTCTTCTACTTAACCACAGCTTTTTGTTGAGGAGTATAAGCACTAGAAGTTTGATGAATGATCCCATTTTCTCTAAAATAGTTCTCAAAAGTATTGGAGAAATATTCTTTTCCATTGTCGGTTTGAAGTATGTAGATATTTACATTAAACACATTTGAGATGCACTTGTGGAATTGCTAAAAGACATGGCACATATGGGATTTCTCTTTAAGAGAAAAACCCAATAAAACCCAAGAGTAATCATTAATAAACATTTCAAACCATTTATGTCTGGTGTGTGTGGGTACATGAGAGGGAACCTAAATATCACTATGAATTAAATGAAATGACTTGGAAGGGTTATATGGTTGAACTCTATAAGAGTTTCTTGATAAATTTAGCTAGGATGCAATATTTACAATAGAAATCACTAGATTTTTTCTTTTTTTTTTTAATAAACTTAGATTGAAAACTCAAATGACCTATATGCTTATGCTAAAGAATTATGTCTGACTCATTGGACACTGAATCGAAAGTTCATGACTCGCTTTTGACTCTAGACTTTGAACTTATTCGTATGAAATAATAAAGGCCATTATATCCTTTAGCACTGCCAATCTCTTCCCTGAAGACCACTCTTGTAACTTACAATAAGTAGGAGAGAAAATTACGTGACAATCCATTTTTTGATTAATTTATTACCAACACTAAATTATATTTGAGCTTTGAAACAAACAGGACATCATTCAATCTTAAATTAGCCATCATCACGTCTCCTTTTCCTTTAGCAGCTATATTCTCACCATTAGCTATTGAAACTTTACCCAAGCTATCATAGTTATTAAATAAGCTAAACCATTTTTGTGAATTACTGATGTGACCATATGTTTCACTATCTAAAATCCAACTATCATAACAATCAACACTATAAGAAGTATAAAAATTATCTTTAATGCCATAGTAACGATAGAAGAATTGCTTGTCTTACTTTCATCAAAGGAAACTCGTGGTTGATTAAAGAGCTATTGGAGAAAAGGTATTTGGTCAGATGTGAAAACAAAGTTCATGTCTAAATTGCCGTTGCTCTAAACCTCAACTATATGCATCGATTTGGAAACATGACCAGCTTTTGGCTTCTTATGCTTCAAATTATAAGGTTTTCCATGTAATTTCCCACTTGTTTCCCTAGTATGATTAGGCTTCTTATAATAATCATATTAAGCTTCCCTCTATTTGAGATATCATGCACCTGTTCTATAGCAAGTGTAGAAGTTGGAGAATTTTCTTTTGACATCATGACATGCCTTAAGATTTGGAAGAGGTTATTTTCTAAGTATCTAACCTTGAACATCAAGATCAAAATTTAATCTATGTAAAAATCAAATATCCTATCTTTTTCTAGCATCTTCTGCACTTGAGACTATCATTAGCATATTTCCAATCTATTTCATAAAATAGATTCATCTCTTGCCATAATTTAGTTAGAGTGTTAAAATATTCAATTACACTCATATTACCTTGATTTGCCATACGGAGTTTTGAGCAAATCTCAAAACATAGGGATGTGTTCTCCAAATTAGAGTAAATTTGTTAGACTTTCTCCCATATTTCTTAAGATGTCTTGCAAAACAAATGTCCTTGTGATCCTTGGTTCCATTGAGTTTTTAAGTCATGCTATAACAAGGGAATTTTTTGCTTCCATGTGCTATACTCACTAGAGTCAACATTTGGTGCTTTGATAACACCCGTCAGATAACCAAGTTTTCGACGACCACATATCACCAGCTTTATTTATTGAAACCATTCACAAAAATTTGCTCCATTTAATTTGTGTTGAATAATTTAGAGCATGTGGCAACTAATGGAGTAATGGTTGTGAATTTATCAGATTCGTCACCTAAACCAAATGATTTGAATTTTAGTTTGGTGGTTGGTGTACCTTTGATTGGTTTAGGTGAGTGTCAATTATGGTGAGTTAAAGGTGATTGAGTTACTTTGACATCATGAAGAAATGATAAAGAAATAGACCGAAGCAAGTATATGAGAATAATTCATCATATTATTCATTTCTTGGTAAGATAATATATACAAAGGAGGCTGTCCTCTTATTTTGGAAAAGATAGGACAAAAATAAAAATAAATAATCTAAAAAAAAATGATCAAGATATCCAAGGCATTTATTGCTATGTTAACCAGAAAATAAAGATTAAAAAAAAAAAGAAGAAGAAGATAAAAGCAATAACAAATAACAGCTGATAAAAACAAATGACAACTATTGATTTCCTACATGAAGCCAACACCGCAAGTTTGGGTTGATTAGGTATACGCCGGCTTCTAAGAGTAGTGTGCTTGATTAAGAAACACAATCAGGTTACCATGGTATCCGTGTTTATATATTCTTGAATATTGTAAACGGAAAATTGATAAAGAAAAAAAAGAAATTGTTAACGAACGGAGAGTAATAATCAAAATAGATGATAAAACAAAATAGAGAAAGCACAAATCACGTTAAGAGCAATTTTGAAAAGGCTCTCCTCCTAGTACTCAACAATGTCCTTAAACCTTTGCATTTAAGAGTCATCAATAGGTCTGTGCTAGTTGACCATATAATAAGAGAATTGCATCGAATAGAGAGTATGGAGCAATATCACATATATCTTCTCCTGAAAAATATCGGGATTCATAGCAATGCCAGCACTGCTAACTTTCTGAGCAAGTAGATGGCATCAAAAGTTTTTTATTCTCCTTTTTCTTTCAACTAGCGGAAGATTATTCTGAGAAAATAAATTTCTTCCAAGAAAAAGAAATCATATAAAATTTCAAGTCCAAAAATCTCTTCATGATGATCAAATGATGGTATCTACGAGCCGGAGTGAATAGATCAAAATTCAATTTAGAACATCTGTTAGTCAAATTCACAATCAGATGCTAAAGTTGAGAAACAGAAGTTAGTCCATAGAAACTGAAATAATAATAATAATAATAATATTATCCTTGAAAATGTAAATAAATAAAAGATTCGTGACATTAAATGGAGTAAAAAATAGTGGACCAACCTGAAATAGATCTTATGGAGAAGTGCCCTGTAGGAGGATTAAGAATCAAGAACAGCAAGAGCTTGCAGCGTTAATCAAACAAACAAAAGAGAAAGGCTACCTGATTTCATTGGAAACGGAAAAGGGGCAATAACCGGCCTTGGAGCACAAATTTCTAATGAGGTAACTGGTAATAGAGGAAAAAGACAAAAAAGAAGGGTAACGATTGAAGGTTATCTACCTGCGCATTTCATCTAAGTTCTATTATTAAATATGTATTATATGTTTTCTAATAGTACAAAAGTTAATTATACGTATAAAACTAATATTTTCGTGACTATTTCCCATTTGGTTTTCATCAGTTCAAAGATATCTAGGACCAAACTAAAAGCTTTTAATTGTAGATTAGCTTTATATTTTCCGTTTGAAATACCCACGCCCTTGTTAATTAAACCTCACCAACCCTTAAAGTGAGGAAGAAATTAAAATAAAATAAAGGGGTAATGTTAGCTATCTCCCTCGCTCCAATGTCTTCTCTCCACTCTTCAACAGAAATGAAAGGAAATTATGTACTCGGTTATCTTAATAAGGGATGGAAATGGAATAAATTGAATAGAAATGAGTGGACTTGTTTCTACTCTAGAGCAATTTTTCTTTTTCTTCAAATTTAAAGATGATAAAAAAAGGAGCAAAAAATTTGGATGGTTACGAAAATACCCTTTAAGATAGATGGAAAAGATTGATAAGAAAATCTATAAAAGGCAATTTAGTCCTATTGTTATTTTACTGCAAAAACATTTCCATATATTTCCTTTTATTTTCCGCTTACCTTAGTGGTTGCCATCACATTCGTTCTCATTCACCTAACGTTTTCTACAGAATAATGATCCTTACTGCGTTAGCTAATGCAGAATTTCATAAATCGAGAGTCACGATTTAAATAATTGGGAATAGAAAAATTATTTCTTGGAGAAGACTCTTATGAATAATGGGCTGAAAATCTATGCTTCAATATATATATATATATAGCAAACAATCATATTCTAATCACTAGAGAGAAGGTAAAATAATATCCGATTTATCTTACTGGGAGTCTAGTGTTCTTATCTCTGGGCTATAATGATATTGGCATATTCCTGTATTTACTTGGTATAATTTTTTATCATGAGTATATATTCTAGCACTTATTCCACCTTATTAATTACATCATTAAACTGAAAATGTGATGCAAAATATCCATATGCCCAGTTTGGTAATTATAGAATATAACCAATAGTTATTTGAAGACATAATTGTCCCATTTCTTAAAATACGGACTTATAAAACCTAACAACTATTCCTTAGAGGGAATAGAAAAGTTATTTCAAATAAAGATTTTTGAACCAATTTTAAGTAATCAAGGTAACCAAAAATATTTTAAGAATAATTATTTTATTCCATCCCTATTATCTCTATATAAACGAATAGATGAGAAATGGAAAAATTATGCATTGGGAATGAATATTGCTAGGTTTAAGCTAGAAATATAAATTCTAGTATTTACTTTATGTAATTTTTATTGTAATCATAGTATTTATTTTATCTCATTAATTACAATATTAAATTGAGAATATAACCATAAATACCATTTTGTCTTATTTGTTCATTTTGGAATATAATAAAAAGTTAATTGACTTTTTTCATTGCGTATGAGCAAGGAATTAGAAAAAAGCTTTAATAATATTTACTTTTGCAAGGTACCTTTTGATGAAAATATAACAGCTGATACTTTGGCCAAGGAAAGCTTGAAAGGGAAGAAAGACCTTGTATTTGGAATGCAATGTCCTCTAATTTTTGAACATGTTTTGCATCACTTTGTTTGTAGTTAGAATAGTAGTAGGTTTGGGGCTGTGCAGAATATTGCCTCCGCAGGTTAGTGTTTTTCTGATGGATAATGGGTGATGAATTACGTCGTGTTATTGTACTTCTGTTCTATGGTTTATGAAAGTTCACTTATTACCAAAAAGAAAAAAAAAAAAAAAAGAAAAGAAAAGAAAAGATTAGACGGAACACGAATTTCTCTGTTCCTATGTGATGTTTTTCTTTCTCTTTCTTTGTTATTTCTTTTAATGTTTTTTATGTCCATCGTATCCGTTTGTATGAATACTGATTTTATATCCTAGACATACGAAGTTTAATTTGCCACGGGATTTTAGAAGCCCTTTATACCATCAAGTAGTAATTCCTTAGGATTGATTGAAAAATCACTACAAGAATTATTGCAAAATGTGGGAAATAATTTTTTACACAAAAAGTTAAAAAAACTATCGCAAAAAATCTATTGTGACAATTTAGATTCACACAACGAGTTTCTCGAAATAGGATTTTTAACTTTGACATTTGCGACAATTAAATCCCCCATTTAGTATATCCGAGAATTTAAAATTTCTCGCTATAGCATGTGTATTATCGAGAAATGCAATCTCGCAAAACTTTCCGAAATTTCTCCCTGCAAGACCACTTGCGACAATTAAATTCTAGCATTTCTAGACGCCTTTTTCTTTTCCCACATTACATAGTTAAACATATTAATAAGATACGAAAAATATATATTATTTATATATTAATAGGATAATCCATATAATATTTCGATACATTGCTGATTATATATAATAAATAAAAAACAAAGCAATGACTAATATAACCAAAATAATTTATTATAATAATGTAAGATATACATACTAAACCCAAAGCGCCTAATCATACATCTTTTCAAAGTTTCCAACAAAATATGAAATTTAAATAAGTTACACGATAAATACAAAAGACAGCTATTGCAATTAAAATCTACATAGTTTATATGTTACACAAATAAATGAATCTATAACCGAGGTCTGTTTGCTGTTAGTCATAAGGATGAAACTGAGCTGGAAAGAAATACTGTCGATGTCAAACCTGTGGTGAAAAGGAAATAAAAATATTGCAAACAAATCGAATGTTTTACACTTTCAATGTGACTTAAAGCAAGGAGATAATGTTCACTCATGACTAACAGGCTTTTTCCCATTTTATGCTACTAGAAAGCACAACGCTACCTTGTTGAGAAAAAAGAAAAATCAAGTGCATTCAATAAGAAAGAACAGATGAGCATTAGAAAGAAAAATAGAAAAGAAAAAAAAGAGGGAAGCCCAAAAGATAAAATGCTAATCAAGAATGAAGCTTGTTGGACAGAAATTAATCATTGAAATAAAAGGAGATAGCATTCTAATTGCACCAAAAGTAGTAGCTAGATCTGTGTAAAGATCCATTTCAATTCATAAACCAGTTTGGCTCGAAAATGGTTGAGCTTAAATCGCTACCCGAATTGTCGAGCCCTAAGGGCCAAGTAGTTTAAGAGAGTGAAACTGCTCAAACTAACAGGTTGTAAACATTAGCTTGCTATTGAACCGGTGGGTCAATTCAACTGTTTCACTACCTTAAAAAAAAAAAAAAAAAAAAAAAGAAGAAAGAGAGAGAGAGAGAGAAGAGAGGCTAATAAGTCGAAAAAAAATAATTGGATAATATCTATTAAGTCATAGTACATTAAAACTACCATTTTTGCATTAGTGAATAACAATTTTTTAAAAATAATATCATCAAACAAATAATAGATAACTAATCATAATTTAATTATGTAGTAAGGATAGATCGAAAATTTAATTAAAGTTAATGTAAATATTTTTCGTAAAATTTGTTAAATGTTAAGGACTTAAATATGAGAAAAAAATAAAATTTGAGAGGAAAGAAATAAAAAGGTTGGAATCACATTAAGTCGGAAATCAATAAAAAAATTAAAAATTATTAATGAATTAGTATATAAAAAAAATGAGATCATGTTATTAGAAATTATTAATATATTTAAAAAAGAAATTAATAAAAAATAAATAAATAAATAAAAAACAATTCAAGGGCCGAACTGGCCTGAAATTACCCCTAATCTACTGGTTATGGTTCAATTGTGATTGAGCCCGTAAATCGGAGGTTTTTGGTCGATTCAAGGTCGATCCGGCCCATAGGCTAGGCTTAATAATAACCTATCTTAATTACTAGATGAACTATAGATCAAAGTTTAGAACTTAAACATCATTTTAATTCATCAACCATGCCACTCCATGCATACCCATTGTATGCATCAACATCCATATAACACATAACAAACAAAGAAGATTGCATACATTTCCACTATAAACGCAACCTGTTCCAGGCACCCATTTTGTAGCTACTGGGCATACTTACCACATTGCCACTCTACACTAATACGTCTATAAGTTCTTTAACATCATATAACATATTGTTAATAACAAATTCATTAAAATGAATTATTTTTACTTATCCATCAAAAATAAACAAAGAATTGCATACATGAAAGAGAGAGAGAGAGAGAGAGAGAGAGGAGGGAACAAATATGTAGAATCTAAAACCAAGCTAAGATGAGAGTCAAACCAAAAGAGATGAGACTAAAAAACAAATAAAAAAAGGTGTATAAGTTTTTCACCTTACAAATTAATCATTATGAAATAACAATTAATAAGCTTACTAAAGGAGTAAATTCACTAATAATGTATAACACAACTGCAACCTTCAAAAAGATTTGGATCTAATTTAGAAAAACAAACACACGCAAAAGGAAATTACATTAGGTTCATGATATATTAGGGAAACATATATCCAAAATGAAAAAAGAAAAGACTACACAAACGAGAGAAACATCACTTAAGCTAAGTTGCTTTCAAACAATAATTATCATAAAGAAACACAAATGGTTCTCATGTTTTCCACATCATAATTCAAATATTTAGAATGCTCGTATCTTCCTATACTTTGGCCATTGATCCATATCTATCCTTTCCAATAGTTCTCTTGTCTAAGGCTAGAGAGTAATCTCCTTTGGATTTGCAGATGCAGTAGCTTACAAGAAAAATTAGCAATGCTAGACCTATGTTGCCTACTACTCCCACATAGAAACCGATGATTTCTAATTTAAATTGTCACTTGCAAGTGTCCATGTATTACAATCAATATTTTTTTCTCCCAATAAAATGGTGAATTCATCATTGTATTTACATTTTACTTCATTATTTCATTAAAATGACATATATTTCCGAGGCAACCCATTGTAAAAGTGGAACTAAAATGAATAGGTCCACCCAAGAGACTAAACTCAAAGTAATAAAAGCAAAGAAAATGAAAGTATACGTGAATTGTCTAAGTAATTAAGTATACACCAATTATCTAACTCATATTAAATAAATCCATGGAATTACATATATACGTTCCAGATCTGTTGTTCTATACAAATGGAGATACACATAGCTGAATGAAGCAATAAGGAGAATTGGAAATATGAACATCAATAGTATAACACTTGATGCAACAATTAAACTGAGACTAGCTTGCTACATATTCACTATTTGCTATAAGTGACTTTCAAATATGGATAAAAAAACACAAAATATATCTCAAAATTGATGAGACTTTCTTATAAAGTATCTAATATACATCACAAATTATATGTACTACATGGTATTTAATGATACATTTTTATTGAGTTTCATGATAACTTCACAAAAATTTTCACTAACTTCTAATAACACTTTTGTAAACTAAGTAATGCACGATATACATGTTTATGAAATATGATAATGGAGTAAGAAAATTGATGATGTACTTACATTGTTTCTCAAAGAACGTAGAAAAGCCAACCCTAATCATGAGATTAGAGATAAAATACATTTGTCATCTCTTGACATGAGCAATCGAAATTTCGAGACGAGGAAGGTAATTACGCTAATTTGACATGTAATATGGACCTAAGATTGCTCAAACACAATTAGAAGAAAGCATATAAGCAACTCAAAAGTCTAGCGTAAAGCATTACATATAACTTAGCATACAAAGGACTGCTATTTTATTAAGAAACATAAAGAAACCAAATAAAGAACAAATTACTAGATAAACTCATAGTTGATAATCAATTGCTACTTCAAAAGCTGGGGAGATGGTTGGTTCTTTCTGTAAAAGGAGCCATCATGTAAGATAGAAAGTCTAATAATTTCAGCACAACATTGTCAAAGCAAGAAAAACACAATATCAACATTTAATGCACATATGAAGTCTAGAAGATAAGATTAGAAGAACTAAAGAAGGCTCTACATAGGATAGAATAGAAGTTGCTACAGCGATTGTCATAGAAAGTTGTTCATTCTTGCTATATTGGCCATAATTAGCTAATTTTAGCACAACATTAACAAAGCGCCCTTTCTAACTTTCTATGAACCCGATCTACCATATCATTTTAATCCAAATTCCTATTTGTGTAAAAAAACTACAAATACAAGATAACAAATGCCACCCTATTTCAACAACCAAAAACCTTATTGTTGTTCATACTAAAGAAGTTTCTAAAACGTCAACACTAAATAGCATAAGAAACACTATAATAAATAAGTCTATTGACCTCCATTAGATGGATGTTAATACTTGTTGAAATAAACACAAACAAGGAAATATTAGGGAAATTTATTACCAATTAATGGTGTAAATCCATAAATAAGAGCAATAGTGCTAAAAAAAAAAAAACTATTCCAAGAGTTTGACAAACTTTCCAAAGGCCACTTAAGCTAAACTGCTAGGTTTGAATAAGTAGACTTACAATTAAAAAATAATTTTAGATGAAGCATAAAAGAAAACAATAAGCTGCAAAAATGAGGGCATAACTTACAAGTGCTTTAGCAATTGCTTTTGATAGAGTAAATGCTTTCTTTGGGAACAAATGCCTTGTGTTTCACAAAACATCTACATGAGTTGCTTCCATTGGCTGCAAGTACTTGTTATGCTAGAGAAACATTGAGATTCTCATTAAGGAAATCAACCTATTAAAGCAATTAAAATCAATTAACACCCACACAAACAAAGAAGATGCAACTTATATACCTACTAGAGACCAATTAAATGAAATCGCACATTAATGTGCAATCCATTTGTTATCCTATGGACTTAGTGCAATTAGTGGTAGTGACGATTTCAATAGCTAGACCAACATTATTAAACGTAGATATACTCCTCAAAAGGTTGACTCATCAACTCACTACTAACTTGTCAATGTATATAATAAAAAATAAAAAAAGATAGATAACAAAGGGCATTTTACAAATCTCATATTTACTATATTAGGATGCAAATACACCTTGAAAACAAAAATATGTTAACCTATCATGTTTCCAATGTTTTTTACTTTTGGTCTATCTTTATTAGTTTATTTGATTCATAAAAATAGGAATAGGACTATCAAATATCAAGCACTTTATTACTTTATTCTACTAACAACCAACTCATGAGTTGAATGACTCACCTACAACATATTCAAGTATTTGGCAAAAGAGCAGAATAAATAGATTTGAGGTCTTTATCACCAAGTCCATGATAGTTGACCATTAGCCATTCCAAAATGAGCAATTTCTCAAGCATCGATTCCAAAATCTCCTACCATTTGATGAAGTATTGAAGAAGTAAATAAATGGTAATGAATTAAAGAAATTAGGCACTAAATAAATTATTCATTTCCCAATTTTGTTCAGTACAAAACCTCTTAATGATTACTTTGTTAGCATGAGTTACATTATTACAAGTATTAAAAAAATCTTTGGATAACTTAATCTGCTAAGCAAGCATACTGTAAAATTTAGTTAGAAACATAATACATGTTTTCTTCATAAATGCCTTAAATTTCACTATCTTCAAGACCTTAAATTTAGCCAAGAAGAACTCAAACTTTTTTCCTAGATATTAAGAATCCCATATATATATATCTATATAAAGGCTAGGGTCCTTCTTTCTACTCATTTTTTTCTCCTACAACATTATTTAGAAATTGAAATAGATGATACAAAAGAGAAAAGCCCTAATTCAAAAATGTGAAGGTGAAATTAGAGAACACATGTAGATCTAGTGAAACCCATGGCAACAAGGTATTTGATTTTCTTCTTCAGTGCACTTTTTGAAATGAGAAAAGAGTAAAACATATCAATTGCTTCGTAGGTATACATGTAAATAGGAGAAGAAACTATGTTATTTTATCTAAAAAGGAAAAGCCCTATTTCAAAAGATGAATTGAAAACTGGAAAATACCTAAGCTTCGATAACGTGGCAATATAAGGTGTTGTTTCTTCTTCTTAGGCCGCTCTGTTTCAAGATGAGAAAAGAATGATTTTTGTTTTGTGTTCTTCTTCTTCACCAGAACAAGTGAAAAGTCAAAAGAAAAGTTACTGGGTTGTGTTTTTCAACATTTGTAAGAATTAATTTTTGCATATGAACACACATAGCACTTAAAATCCTTAGAAGTCTAATATTTAGTATTTGTGAGAAACACATCATCGCATAATTGCTTATCTGATGATTTTTTTCTTGCAATATCTTTTCTCGCATACAGCTATTTACGAGAATTTCATTTTGTTATACTTTACACCCTCGCTAATTCCAAAATCTGCTGTTCATTATTGCATATTTTATTAAGGAATCAAATAATCTTATCAAAGAAGCACTTTTATTTGTGCTTACTCAAGTGATGTAAATCCTATGAAACTTAAGGATGGTAGTAGTTCATCTTTCTAAGAAAAAGAATATTATTCATAGTACTTCTTCACTTGCTAAGGCACTCGACAACCTGTCAATTAAAAGGAGTTGGGAGAATACAGATGAAAAATTGTTAGACTTACCCATCTTGAAACAAAAAAAAAAAAAAAAAAGAGATCTAAGATAGAAGTGGTTGTGGAACATGATAGAAAGAATGTGCTTATGTGACAATGCAAATGTACTTGTATTAGAGAAAAAAAGATGATGTGAGGCAAACTTGAGTTTGAATTGAAGCACTTTGAGATGAATATAAAAGAAGTTGACATATTTGCTATGGATTGCCATGGTAGCTAGTTTATAGCCTCCTAATTGCCATGATAGCCATAGGCTAGAACTATTAAGGATTTGAGTCTATCCTTAACAATAGAAGAGTTGAAGAGTCGTATTAAACTATATAGACCTAACCATTTTTTTTTCTTAATGGAAACAAGGGATAGTTCTAACAAGACTGAGAGATTGAGAAGGAGTTTATCTTTTGAAAAATCTTTCTATGTTCAACTTTTGGGCTTATCAAGTAACTTAACTTTATGGTGGAAGAGTAATATTGAGTTGATGGTCCTAGAAACAAGTGCAGATATTATTGATACTTAGGTTTGGTTTGATAGTATGAGAATGGACTATAAGATATCATGGTGCTGTATGAATCTCGAATTCTATAATACATTTGGTTTTCGAGATAAATTGAGAAGCCTGGCTTTGTGTGTAAATGACCTAGCATTTAGGGACTTCAATGAAACTTTACATGTGGAAAAGAAATCCAATGCTAGAGATAAGCCTATGAGACAAAAAATGGCATTTCAAGACATGCTTTATGGTTGGTAGTTGGTAGATTTTAGCTTTTAAGGATAGATTTATACATGTTCAAATAGGGAAGGGAATTTAATCGAAGAAAGATTAGATCGAGACTTAGGAAATATGGATTGCATTAAGACATTTTAGAATACTCAAATTAGAAATTTGGAGGTTTAAGGGTCTAACCACTCACCATTGATTATTGAAAGTTATAGGGTTGATAAGAAAAATCCTAAGAGTTTTAAATTTGAATATGGCTTTCAATTGATGGATGTAAAAAAGCAATTGAGGATGCATGGTAAAATGACATTAGAAATGTTGATTTGCATGGTCTTATGTTTAAGCATGGGGAGTGCAGAAAGGTTCTACTACAATGGAAAGAAATAAATGTTTCAAATAATGTGAAGCTAATCTAGCAATTAAAAGAATCCCTATAGATTGAACAAAGTAAACCTGTGACCTAGGTTGATTTTTGCAAAAGAACAAAGATTGAAGAAAGAATTATCTTGTGTTGTTTCTCAAGAAGGACTTTTTTGGCACCAAAGATCAAGAGTAAACTAGTTTTTTTTTTTTTATGCTAAAAGAAAGATCACTTTCATTAAATAACTAAGTCATTAAGTACATTAATGATCTCTATACATGCGTTTGAGGATAAAAGATACATTTGATCATATATAAGATAAAAATCAAGGGCTAAAAGAAAATGGGATATCTAATCTAGAGGACATTTTCCTTTCCCAGTGCTATTAGCTAACCAATTTGCTGCTTCATTAGCTTGGTGACTAACAAGAGAAAAATCAAAAACACAAAAACAATGTAGTAGGCTTCTAAAATCTAAAACATAAGGTCTAAGATGCCATGACACTTCTCCTTGATGCTTTAAGGCATTGAAGACTACTATACTATCTGTTTCGAAACATACCTTCCGCCACTTGTGACTTATGGCCAACTTGATGGCTTCCAATGTTATAGTTATCACCACTTCCTCTAGTGTTCTAACCATAATAACTCTATTTGTTCCTCCATACCAAAGGCCTTTGGAATCTCCATTAATGACACCTATAGCTGCCGTGGAAGTATGATAATCAAAGGACCCATCAAAGTTGAGTTTGATAGAGCCATCTGAGGGTGCTTTCCACAACACACCTGCGTTAGGTGGATTAGCAAATGGTTGGAGCTAATCGCTTTCGTTCCTGTTTTAGACAACATGAGCAACATGTTATGCTTCGAACGTGGAAGGACCAGCCGCACTAGAAGATTAGGGCAACTGATGTGTTTGAGGAAGTGACGTTGGGGGAGTTGTTGGTTGCAGCATGCTTTGATCAACTTAAAGATCAAACCGCTTATCAATTTCAGGAGATCTTAATTGAACAAATTGTGCTCTTGTATGAATAGAACTAGAGAATGTAGCACCTTAGGAGATGGGACCCTTGTTGTATGGAATACTCCTCAACTTTAATAATGCACTTTGACAAGCTATTATAGTAGCCTATTGGTTCGATAAGGTGCTATGGAATACAGCCTTGCATCTTGATTTCCAAATGCACCATGCCACTGTGAACATTTTTGCAGGAAACTCCTCAGCTTCTCTTTTTCCTAGCCGGTTTCCTTCGATCTTCTATAACATCTAATTTTCTAAAGAAAAGGCTTGGCTTCCTCATATCCTAATGTCAATAGTGTTTTCCCAGACCCGTGCCGTCTAAGGACATGATAGTAATAGATGCTCTACTAATTCTTCACTATCATAGAATTTGCATTTCCTTCAATCAATGATGTTTATTTTAGCAAGATTGATTTCGGTAAGGATAGCATTGTTTAGAGCCCACCACATAAAGTGTTTCACCTTTGGTAAGCATGGGCATTTCCACACATTAGTCGATAACTTCTTACAACTCAGAGGGGAACTTAGGACGGTTGCAAGAAGGGGTCGAGAATGACATCTGATGAAATTGTATGCTGACCAAACACTACACTTACCATTCTTTTTATAAGGCTGGATAACTTGGTCTGCCAAATTGGTTTGTAGGATTAAGATCTTCACAACTTCCTTTATCGTAGATGGGTTAAACCAAAAATTTAGATTTTAGACATTCCAACACTTAAGGTCTTCATGAATAAAGTCCTTAACCTTCAAATTCGGCATAAGCATCCCTTCTTTGACCTTAAGGGTATATCCTTCCAAGCTTGGTATCTATTTGTCAATTCTTGCATATATAGAGGCACCATTTCCTACCTACCAAATCAAACCTTATAGAAGATAATCCCGACCATGTAAGATACTTACCTAGCCCCACGAGTCCCTAGAACCCCTTAATGTTCTTAGGAAGGATGAATGAGGGAAATAAATCCCTTTTAAAACTCTTACCCATAAAGCATTCTCATTTGAAAGAAGTCTCTAAGCCAACCTTATAAGGAGGGTTGAATTGAAGATGTTGAGATCTTTGAAGCCTAGACCTTTACTCGCTTTCGACATGGTGATCTTATCCTAATTCTACTAGTAGATTTTCCTTTCTTCTTTGAACTGGCCCTACTAATACTAAGCTATCATTGAGTTGACCTCTTTGCTCCATTTAGTAGGAAATCTGAAACAACTCACGGAGTATAGAGGGATAGCCCTTGCGATCAATTTGATAGTAACCTCTTTACCTATAGTGGATAGTAGGCTCCTTTTCCAGTTTTTAAGCTTACTACAAATCTTGTCATTTACAAATCTTAATGCCTCTGATTTATTCCTTCCTTAAATAATTGGAAGCCCCAAGTACTTACTTCGATTTGTAGAAGTAGGGACTCCCAAGGCATCATAAATCTCTTGTACTAAGTCATCATTGGTGTTCTTGCTAAAGAAAAGGCTTGAATATTGAAGATTCACTTTTTGACTAGATGCCCTACAATACTAATATAAAATGCTATTTAGGACTTGAACATTTGAGACATTAGCTTCCATAAAAAATAAGGAGTTGTCAAAATCTTGAATGCTTCTATTGGCTCTTAAGGTCCTAAACTGAGCAACTACTCCATGTAAGAGCTTATCACGGATGTTTCTGGCCTTTCTTATGATCTATTAAGCTAGAATCTTGACTTAAGTAGAGTGATGGGGTGCACACAATTCAGATTTTTTTCAAGCTTTCATGCTAATGAAGATAATTAAATGGCTTTAAGAGGAGAACTAGATTTGTCCTTTGACTTATATGCCTGTGAAAGTGATCTAAGAAAGATTAGTGGATTTTTCCTAGGCATGAGCACCATAGGATTATTCATGCAAATTGGATTTTTCTAGGGCATAGGTGCTATGGGATTATCCGTGTAATTCAAACTTTTTTGGGGCATGAGTGCCATGAGATTATCTAAGCAAAGTGGGTTTATTAAGCATTAACTTGTATAGGCTTTTGATGTCTTCACCAAGGTTCTTTTGAGCTTTTGACATGTTAGAATTTTCCTTGCCTACGGTCATTGAGGATTCGGACATTTGTTGCCTTAGATCCATTTTTAAACTATCTAAGCTTTATAGTAGTAGGGTTTTCAGTCACTAAGGTTTTGTAGCCTTGAATTTTCAATTTCGACATAAACTTGTAGATTGTCAAGCTACACTTTAGTGTTTAGTAACCAAGCTTTAAAGAATACAGTCTTGTGATTTGCCTCAGGCTTCCTCACCTATGGATTTTCATGGTGCCTAAGTGTTTTGATTTCATGTATAGGTGTTCCTAAGTGGGATTGGAACCTAGCTCTTGAGGTTCATCCTAAGCTTCATTGCCTTAGAATTTCCTCAACACCTAAGTATTTTAGAATTAAGCGTGTTGGATTTTTCACCAACTTGATTGTTATGGGATTATTCAAACAATTTGGATTGTTATTCATGCTCCTTGGATTTTATCCTAATAATTAAAACTTTTATCCACACACCTCGGATTTTATTCGAGCAATTCAAACTTTTATTCGTGTATCTCGGATTTTATCTGAGCAATTCAAACTTTTATTCGTGTAACTTGGATTTTATCTAGCAATTCAAACTTTATGCATGTGCCTCTGATTTTATCCAAACAATTCAAGCTTTATCTGCACACCTTGAATTTTATCCAACCAATTCGAACTTTTATCCGTGTACCTTCGATTTTATTTAGGTAATTTTAGATTTTATCCAAACAATTTAAATTTTTATAATGAATGTGCTTCTAAGGCTACGTTAAGTCATGGACTTCTTGTTGATGCTCGTCCATGTGCTAGTTCGAAGCTCGATATCCATGGAAGCTCAGTTTTCACAAGAGCTCGGTACCCATGGAAGTACTTATGGGAGCTTGGTGTCCATGTCCGTGGCAGCTTGGTATCTAAGGGAGCTCGATGTTTGTAAGAGCTTGGTACCGTAGGAGCTCAGTGTGCACGAGAGCTCGGTAATGTATACATAAATGGAGCTTGATATACCCTCCAAGCTCGGGTGAGAGATGAGGCTTAGGTTTGTTGCAGATCTGCTTAAGTTTGCTGCTTGGGCCGCGGGTAAGAGGAGTTGCTTGGTATGGTTTAGGAGCTGCTCAAGATCTGGTGAGTGGAGAGCTCAACTTCTGTTCTCCTCGGATCAATGAATCAACTGTGACATGTTATTGCTGAGGCAACTCGGAAGTGCTTTAATCATGCTTTGGGACGTTGTTTTGGTCTACCAAATAATTAGATTGAGAGCCGTGCAAATTCCCAAACTTGATTAGTTTGGCCTGACACGGAGTTCAAATTGCTCCAAGTGCACGTATTTTGGACATCTCAGCATTATAGCTTGAGACTCAGTTTGTGGCCACAATTTATTGCAGCTGCTCGGCATCGTGAAGGAAATCTCGAACTTCGGTCCGTCTACGTATTCAATAAGCTCCGGTCCTCAATGCAGCTTGATACCGCTGTTGTACTTGCCCAACCAGAGCTTGAGATGTAGTGATGAGCTCGGAGCTTAGCATCATTTTGCCAAAGTCGTGAGGTTAATGAGAACTCGATTAGCAAGCCTATCTCAATCCTGTGGGCATGGAGTGTAGATCTTCGCATTTTACTTACGGAGGTAGTTTATGTTACCTGGAGTTGCATGGAGCTCCAGTCTTCAAATATTGAGCTTGAGTTGCTGCTTTTCGGTAATTAAGCTTGGCTCTGTAGATAGATTAGGCTGTTATAGTTTGGTCGTACTACTGTCCGTGCTCGACCTAAAGCTCGGTAACCCGTAGAGTATAACTCGGATTTCGTCCATGGTTCTTGCGCAAACTGACCATGGCGAGGACTTCGTGGAGCTTGACCATGGGATGAAACTCGGCATTATATTGCCAAAGCTCAGTAGTGCATAGAAACTCGACATTGTTATTGTTGCCGTGGCTGTGAAGGCCAAAAAGGGAGCCTAAGAGTTTCCTGTTCTCCATGAGGCTCGGTAGTGGATGTCGGGAATGGCGGGGTGTAATTAGAAAATGGAAAGGGGCTCTCGGTAAGCTAATCCTTGGATCAATCAACGAGGGCTAGACACATGGTCATGCTTGGAAGAACTTGGGTCAGCTACTCGGTAACGACTTGAAGGAGCTGGGATCATAGCTTTCCCCTACTATTAACGCTCTATCGTGATGAAGAACAGCTTGGTTGCTTGAATGGAGATGAGCTTTTGCCTGCCTTAGTCAGATGGTGTTGCATTCGAATTTCCATTGTGCTGCTCGGCCATAAATTGAAGTACAGCAACATCAAAAATACGTAGCAAAAATCTGTTAGCAACTTTAATAAACGTAGTATTGTAACGTAGCAAAAAGTGTATATCGAAAAGTTCCTCTATGTCTCAGAGTGGAAACGTGGCAAAGCAGACAGACTATTTGTTACTATTATACGTGGCCAAATAGTATAAATTCTACCAACCAAAATCAACAGTCCAATAAAATCAAAGATCTTGGGGGTAGGAGAGAGAGAGAGAGAGAGAGAGAGAGAGACTTGCTAGAGTGTGGTTGACATGAGAGAGATAGAAGAAAAAAGTGGGTCAAATTCGTTGGAGAGAAGAGAGACATAGAGACTTGCAATGGTAAGAGGAAAAAAAGAAAGGTTTTTTCCCCTTAAAGTTAGGTGGGTAGCTTAATTTAGAGGAAGAGAACAAACAAGATATCATTCTTTTAGTTTTTATTCTATCAATTTTTTCTTTTTATTTCTCCATCTATCTCTCCTATATGGATATGTGTAATGTTATGCTATAATAAATACTAATCAATAACATGTACCCACAATGCATGTGTAAAAGATAAATAAAGTATATAATAGAATTCATAATATACTAAATAACTAAATCAAACTATAAGTTAAAAAAGATGAATTGAATAAAAGACTTTACTTAATAATAATAGATAACGATAATCGAAAAAATTATTTAATATAATAATAAGAATGCATATGAGTTATGAGAGAAAAAAACTATTGGTTAGTAAAGGGGAGTTGAATAAAAGATTATTGCCTTAGTAATAATAGATAGATAATATATAATAATAATATTAATAAAAATGAATGTTTTAATATAAATAAGAACGTATGTGGGTTATGAGAGAGAAAAACTACATATTAGAAAGGAGGAGTCAAATAAAAGATTATTGTCTTAATAATAATAATAATAAAATGTTTTAATATAACAATAAAAAATGTATGTGGGTTGCGATAGAGAAAAACTATAAATTAAGAAAAGAGGAGTTGAATAAAAGACTATTGCCTTATTAATTATAGATAATAATAATTATAATAGAAAAAATCTTTTAATATAAAAATATGTATGCATATAAGTTATAAGAGAGAAAAATTATAGGTTAGAAACAAGGAGTCAAATAAAAGATTATTGCCCTAATAATAAGGAAGCATAAGCTTGGTGGAGCTTAAATAATATAGCTAATAATAATATATTTTATCAATGACTACAAATGTTGTCAATAATGTGTCTTCCACAACATTCAATAATACTATATAACAATCGTAATATTTATAACAAGTATAAAATATATAACATATTTCCTTAGGATTGAGAAGAAGAGATCCGAACAAATCTTATTTACTTATGTTATAAATTTAAAAAAAAAAAAATTTGAAGTATACAACATTATATAATAGTTGGTGTTTCTATGAAAGAAGGCCATTTAGTGTTTGCATAAACCATATGGATAAATTCTTTTAGTCATGTTATAACGAGTGTAGAAAATCTTTTCCAATGACTCTTTTATATTTGTTATAAATTAGCCTTTCACTTTATTGTATATTATGATATAGAAAATTATATTTTTATTTAAGTTATATTTTAATATCGTGCTATAAACAAACTAATATAATATATTTCATATTTGACTACGAATGTTGCTAACAATGTATTTTGCGCAAGGTTTAACAAACATAACTGAAACCTATCAAGTTTAGCTATGTTGGCAAAATTGCAAACGTCATCTAAGACCAAAATTTTTGTAGTGGGGGTAAAGTTGTGACGCTTGAACTTTATTCCATCTGATGCATTCGGCACTCTGAGATCTTGGATCTCAAATTGTTTGAGTAGCTCGACACAGTTGCATAGCTTGGATTTTCAAGCACGGTTCGGTTGCGCGCTGGTTAAAGTCAGATAGGTGAGAGCCAATAGCAGTTCAGGATCGAGTAGCTCTGGTCGGAAAGTGCAATGGTTCAGCAGTTCGATGGGGTGTGGAGTAGGTTAGCTCAACTGCAAAAACAGGTAAGAGAAATCTCTTTGACGTAAGAACACCAGCGATTGCTCCCCAATATTGTTGCATGAAAGTGAAACTTGTTTTCGGTCTGGGCTACACAAGCAGCTTGGTCAGTACTTTCATGCATGGACTCAGTATTTTTGCTGTACTAGTGTTAAGATCTGCACCAATCTACTATAGCTAATCAGTCGTCGGAGTTCCAAGCTGCAATTGTCGTGTAACTACTATTGTTTCTGTTTTCGGTTTGTAAAAAATTTGCCCTATAGAATCTCTTGCTTTTGACCAAGAAGGCTATTATGATTGACTATATTATCATGGCAATCCTTTCTATGTTTCTGCCTCTTAGGATATATTCTCTTTCTTTGAACTTGCAACCTAATATTTAATAGCTTGAATGAATCTTGGTTTTGCAGTCCTCCATCATAGAATTTTAGAGTTTTTCTGTTAGTCGTGTTTTGAGCTTTGAGATTTTTACGTTGTAGAGTCCGACTAGTATGGGTTTTTTATTTTTGGGGCTTCACCCACAAAGATTTTGATAATTAAATCTCCAGCTGATCATTTCTTGACAATGCAAAATCATAGCTAGATGATAGATCCACCACCAATCAATTCAAATCTAGGAAAGAAATCGAAACGAAAGACTATTTCAAGACTAGATCTAAAACGATTGATATACCAAGTTTGGGAAACTCAAGAAAGGATTTAATTCAAAATGCAAAATAATCATCAATTATGAATTGGATCCTTCCCATAAATGACGTCAATGTTGACACGTCATTTTCACTCTGATGATTTTCCAATAGAAATTTATTGGCTTTGAGCTATCTACAAAACAAAATGCCATTAGCAAAGCATCAGAGTTTGCTTTGGTATAGTCTCTACGATACTTAAATCAATGAGAATACCAAAAAGAGTAAAAAGCCTAAATAAGAAAGAGAAGGAGCGAAAGTCCTTTACTTGGGGCTTCATCTCCTATAAATAAGAGATAAAGCTAAGTCTTACTTGTACTGGGCTTAGCCTAGATCTTGGGCTTGTCTACTTAAGCCTAAGGGGTCATAGCCAAAAATAGTTATCACCGCGATTGCATAGAGGTTTTGTTCTAACAAACATTCCTTGTGAATATGAAAAAAAAAAAAAAAGAAAAGAAAAATACCTTTGAGAGAATCCAACAATGTTAAGCGTATGGAGTTAAGAGGATGATGTTCTTATGAGGAAGACATATTTGCGCCTCCTTAAGTTAACCTTAGAGTTTTACATTGTCCCTTTTATAGAAATTAAAAAAAGACAAAATCTAATCTTAGGAGAAATACTTTGATTCCTAAAATACTATGGTCTTACTTTGAGTAAAAAGTCATGGAAGCCAAATTACATAGATTATAGAAACAACTAAATGACTTCAAGATTGTCTATGTAGGGTCTACTTTCTATATTATTTCTTTTGATAGTTCTAAAGAGCTCTAAAGATTTACATTGGGTTATACAAAATGGCACTTTCATGGCCTTAAGGAAATGGGAGCCAAATTTTCATGTTTCCATAGCTAATTTGAAATTTGTGTCTATTTTGGCACATATTCAAAAGCCTTCAATGGAGTATTACTCTCCTTTAGTAACTAGGAAATTTGGTGAAGCCATTAATCTAGCATTAAGATATGATGCACTACACAATATGGCCCAAATGCAGCAAATATCCCATCATTTGTGTCTAAGTTAATCTTAATGTACCTAGAGTTAGGACGTGGGCCAAATTGGCCCTAAATCGATCCAGGCTCATCAACTTGTGGTTCATCAAAGTAGTAGACCATGACTGACTCGAGAGATGCCAGTTCCGATCCAATCACTTGAACCATTAGTTCATTGGCTAATAAAATGGCCCATGAACCGGTATTTCAACTTTTTTTAAATTTCTTTTTGTGATTTTATATATATTTATATATATTAACATGCATTTAAATATATATTTATATATATATTGAACATACATATATATTTATATTTACATACATTCATATATATATATGTATTTATATACATTAATATATATATGTATATAACATGTCTTAGCTTCTTAGGTGAATACATTATTGATATATACGCATAAATATATATCTTGCAAAAATATAAGACATATGCAATAAATTCTCAAACTTTGTTGTAAAGAATGAATAAAAACATAAAGGAAAATTATTGATGAAAAATATATAGATATACATACATATATATCTTGCATATATATAAATAAATTTTTGTTAGCTTTTTCATTTTAAATGAGTCGAATCGTTAGGTTGGCTCACTGGTTTTAAGGCTCTTCGATTTGGCAGGTTTGCAAGGTTGAATCACCTTGACCCACTAAGCTTGACGGGTTAGTAAGCAATTTGAGCATGGCCTAGAGGAGCTCATACCCTTAATGCATACCATTGTAATTTACAAGACTTATGCTCCATTTGTAGATTACGAGGGATTAACTAACTCATACTCTATTTACAAATGCACTTGCTGTAATATGTACTTTATTATACCTACAAAAGAAAAAAAGATGAGTTAGAACAAGAGAATAGAATACTACAACAAAGAAAAAAGATCTTAGTAAGGATAATGGTAACTCACCCAATATAATGAAAAAGGGAATATTTGGCATGGACATGACCAATGGGAGTAATGGAGGGGCTAGTGAATTAGGAGGTTTCTAAAGCAAATTCTTTTAATGATGGGTATAGCAAATGGATTAGAGTTTAAAATCAAAAATCATAGAAGATGAATACCAAGAGTCATTCAAAGGGAAACTAAGCACAAATCTAAGAGCAAGGATTAAATAAAATAGGATGATGTAGTTTTTAAGTAGGGAAAAGGATTGAAAAGTGTTGGTAGCAAGTAAGTTTCCTTGTAACAAAAAGATGAAAGAGAAAAACCCTTTTACAAACTTAACAAAAAAAGTAAGAAGTTTAATTGCTAGTTAAGAACTCCATAGATCAACAATAATATAAGAATATGGTGGGTACAAACCATACATTACATTATCTAAGTAGTACTTGAGATGATATGTTGAACAAAGATAAACATTACAAACTTAAGAGAGTAAACTATGGCCATAGAGTTTTGCCCCACCATCTTAGGTTAAATAGTCTTGATAGTATGGATGGGCTAAGTAACTACAGCTAGTAGACTATCTAAACGGCTCTAGTGAGAAGGTTGTTGAAGGTAGGGTTAAAGCGGTTAGAGTAGACCTATTGCTTTATAGTAAAGTTTGATTATCATGAAGGCAACCATTGTAATGGGATTATAGATTGTTCTAATGATGAATTTACATAGGAATAACAAACTAAACAATTGCTGTTGCACCATAGGAGGTGACAAAAATGTTGATTAAAATATGTTTAAACTGTATTAGTTTCATTTAGAGATGCATTGCTTATACTAAAGTGAATTTAAAGAACTACAGTGGTATCAATTTATTTTCTCTTTGATGGATGCTGATTTGATGAACGCCATTTTATCTGACATGAGAGCCAAGCCATTTAAGTCATTAGCTTTGAATGTGAAAGGTACAATATTGCTTATGAGAAGGTAAGTCATTTTGGATCTCATTCATGTATTGAATATGGTTATTATTACGAAAACCATCCTCAATAGGGGGCTTCTCTTAGTATGTGACAAGCCCTTAGGTTTGAAAACATGATATGTTCAAAAGCTACTTTCAGTGGAAAAATCATTGTCCTCCTAAACGTAAATGAGGTCATAATCAATGAACTTTGTGTTACACATCAAGAAATTTATATAGAAATAGAGGTATCATTCTCTTATAAAAACTTTTATTAACTATTTATGTTAGCCTAATATTTAAGAAAAAGTTATTATGGGAGAACCTTTGGATGGTGATTCAAGTGATGTATCATCCTTAGGTAAAGATTAGGAACTATAATGAAGTTTTGTCAAATATGAAATACTAAGGGGGGCATTTCCCATTCCTAAGCTTATGCATACCAAAATTGTATGAGTAATTATGGTACGACTAACCTAGGACTTGTGGGATTAAAAAATAGTTGATATAGTAGGAGAAAGCTCTTATAAGATTTTGGCAAGTAAGAATTGAGAGGGATTAGGCTAATTGTGATTGGAAAAGCATTTACCTAGAATCTAAACTCTTAATGTCTTTAGTTAACATTAGAACCATTATCCTATGTTGTTGGCTATGAACTCTATAGGTTAATCTTGAACATAAAATTCAATGCCCTTTAGGTTTCCAAGTTATGTGGCTAGACTACCTGGAGTTCAAGCCTTTTGATAGGGCTAAATTTATTTTCCTTGATTTTCAATTGTTAGAGAACCTGGAGTTTTTTTTTTCAAAGAAAAGATATAAGAGTGGAACATAGAAGTCTTCGACATAATCTACAAGAAAAAGAAAGTCCTCCATTCCCCATTTAAAGACATTGAACAGAAAATTTACACCAATTCAACCTAAGATCTTCTAAACTGCAAAGCCCTTTTGTAAAGAGAGTAGTTTTAGGTCATGAGGAAAACTTATGTTTAACAAAAGCTAGATCAAAGTGGTTGATAGATGGTGAAAGAAACACAAAATTCTTTTGCACTAGTGCTATTACCAAAAGATCAAAATTAAGAATTCCAAGGTCGTTTAATCTTAAGGGAAATTCATGTAATGGCTAAAATAAAGTCAAACACTTAAATCACATATTATTTTGCTATCCTTTACAAGTTAAAGAAGGTTTTTGGTGTTTAAGAAATCCCTTCTTATGAGAATTTAGGGAATTTCATGAATGATGATACCAAACAAGTTGGAGGCTATCGTATTGAGGAAAGAGATTAGAATGGTAGTCTAAAGTATTGGAACCAATAAGAGTCTTTTCTAAATGGTGTAAGGAAATTGTTGAGGATATGGTCTACCATAAATTTAAGGAAGTGTTCCTAGACATTTATGTTCCTTTAGAGTTGAATATAACTTTTTTGTCCTCATCCTCTAAGGCTAATAGGTTAAAACAATTTCAACCCATTAGCCTCTACATAATTACTCACAAGGCGATCACAAAAGTCTTTGTGCATTGCCTTAACCCTTCCTTAACAATATCATTAGCCCCTCACAATCTAGTTCCATTCTTAGACAATGAGCAATTGATAATATCATTGTTTTCTAAGAAATCCTTCATTTGCTTAGAATGAAAAGGTTCTTAAAAAGTTGAATGATTGCGAAGTTAGGTTTAATAAAACAAAAACATATGACTTAGTTGAATGGGATTTTGCGAGACACACTCTTATGGCCCTTAAATTCCCATAACTTAGAAATCGATCTTATCAGATTTCATTTGTGAATTCTTCAATCCTTCTCAATGGTTCTACACTACTAAACTTTCCCTCTCATTAGGGCATTAGATAGGGAGATCGATAGGATTCCAAGTACCGACCTGATGACATGTTAGGTTTTAGACTACATAGGAGACTTACTCGCAAGCTCCGTGTAAATGGATGACCTATTTATAAGCTCTGTCAGCATTGAATAACTTACCTTGCTTTGTTGGGTCTGCCTCATAATGTTGAAGACGCCTTGCTCTATCCTGACCAAGCACTCCTACAGACCTAACTATGAACTATGGCAATATCGGAAGACTCGACATACTTTACAAGTTCTTTCCTGGCTTACTATTTGTACCTTGTTTTGCCAAGTCTTCCTTACCATACTAGATTTACCCTACCTTACTCTAGTCAGGTCTGCTATACCCTTCCACGTCTACCTTAATCAGTTTAGTGTGCTCTGCTCTGGTCTAAATGGTTCTATCTTACTCTGCCAACATCCTTTGCACCACCAACTTGTTCCGCTCTATAGGACTGTCCTAACCTACCTATCTATACTGCTTTGCTAAGATCAATATGCTCACCTAAGTCGGCTCAGCCAGTTCTACTCAGTATGGTTAGTTAACTCCAAACAAGTTAGCCACAATCATGTTAGATCGGTTCGTCTCGGTGAGGTCGACCACTGCCATATTAGGTCAGCTTGGTTATTCGAGGTAGGCTTCGATCATGTAAGATCGACCTCGGATAAGACAAGTCATCTAGAATCTCAAGTCTACCTAGATAAAAGCTCCAAAGTCTCTAACAACCCTTCAGAATCAAACATTAGCCCCTCAACCGAAAATCTTATTCAACTACCCATTTTACTAATGTTATTTAGATTTCCATTTCTTGTATTTTCCCTTAATTATCGTTCATGTTTCATTTGTAATTATTGGAATGCCACTAAGACATCCTTTAGTCATTTTATTTATAATTTTACCCCTTTTGAATAAATAGAACACTTGTATAGGTTTTTAAGGAGATTTGAACATTAATAAAAATTCCCTTTAAGCCTTTTCTCTTGGAAAGCTCCTTTTCACTAGTTCTTATCGATTCCTTTAGTAAGGATTATGGTAAACAACCTTAGGCCTAGTGTTCGTACGTCATATTGAGTACTAACTTAAGTCCCTGTATGGTTTTACAATGCATCATATCCATAGAGCTAGTGCATGGGATTGCTAAAGAATTGACTTGCATTTATTTTTTGGGCCATCTTGCAGTTTGAACCCATCCATATTGAGTTTGGTTTATGGAAGCCAATTAAAATGAAAGTGATGGATTTTCGACTATCGTATCTATTCATTGTCAATGATGTATTGCTAATGAAGGAAGGTACTTTGAATTATGTTAAAACAATGGCAAATGTGAGGTCTACCTTTAACTTTTTATCTAACTAAAAAATGTACCCAACTAAATCTTATGTAATCTTTCAAAGATTGTGAGCCAACAAATTAGATGGGATATACGTAATACTTTAGGAGTAAACTTAAGTAATGATACAAAACAATGCCTTGGTATCCAGTGAAAGAATTAGGTAATCTAAACTTCAAGAACCTCTCCTTTTTTCCCAATGAAGTGAGAGGAAAATTTACAAAATAATAGAAAACCAACCTATTAAATATGGCTCATAGGAAGATTATCATTCTTTTGATACTAGAAGTACAACGAACTATTACACAAGCTAAGTCATACTCCTGAATAGTCTCATCATAATAGTGAGCTATGCATTATATGGAAGCTTAAGAACATCCTCTTTGTTATTCAAAAACTTCAATATAGTAGATAAGGCATCATTACTGCAAGTTAGACTAAAGGTGTATACAATTTTAAGCAACAAGAGTAATGGGCAATAATACAATTATAATTTACTCATAATACAAATAAAAGATTTAATAATAAGACCAAGATTCCAAGTACAATGTAAAGTAAGATAAGTATATGCAATAAAGAGGCTCCTTCGAAGTCTAATAAAACATAATCATATGGCATAATATAAAACCCTAATCTTATATCCTAATTAGGATTAGAACACTAACTATTAGTTTCTCTTTTATAGAAAAGACCAATAAGGGCCCTTTAAAATAGGATTACTAAGGGGTGTAAGCTACATCCTATTTCATAAGATATCAATTCATTTTAACTTTCAAGTAATACAAATATGTCATCAAGCATATGAATATAGGTGCAATTCTACGAATGCAACATCATAAATAGTCATCTAGAAACCATACATAGTATGGATTTATGCCCTATGTTGCTTAGGTTTAGAAAATAAGTTTCAACACATCAATTCCAAGTTCTAATCACCCTAGGCTAATCTTATCAATTCAACCTCTTAATTTTTATAACATAAATAAACATCACGAGCTTAGCTCAAGTAAGTTTTTATTGGTATCAAAATAATTGATCTTATAATACATATGTACTTAAAGGTGTGGATATGAGAACTCACAATCTACCTCACTCCTAAGCAATGAATTCCCATGATGAGCATTAATCAGAGGAAGACATTTTTCAGTATGTATTAGTTTCCATAGATGAAGGCGAGATTACAAATGAAGAATTACCTTCATATGGTCTCTCAATGCCATAGTATAATGTTAATGGCCTTCTATAATGCAATTGTTATGGGCATGTCTTATTTGAATTAAGTTTCTATTGTCTTAAAGTGTTTTATGAGGAAATCAATCAATTTAACAGACAATCAATACCCCTTATGAATACCTTAACAACCAATAATCACTTGATTATTCATAGTAATTTGGCATAATCAATTCAAATAGAAGCATACACATACATAACCCAATTTTTCCACATACAATTCAATTAATACATACATAATTATTGTATAACCATATATAATCATAAGCAAATGATAATCATAATACATGCTTACTCTACCAAGGGTGTTAAGGATCATAATAGTTGCTAGGAGACTGCTCACCATCTTTCTTGTCATCAAAAGATGATGATCATAATAATAATAATAATAATAGTAATAATACAAAAATTTTGAGAATTGTATGCAACTAAATATACTCATAATATATTATTAATTTCCCTTAATAAGATTAAATTTTTATTTCATTATATTTAGTTGTTGTTGTTATAGTTATTGTTATTATCATTATTATTTTAATCAGTTTTGACATATTCTGATTAAGATTTCTAATAGGCATTAAATGGGTCTCATAGTTGATATACATTATGGCAATTGTTCATCCAAGTTTACGGTTAAGATATACTACTCATATTTTTGTTTTTTTCAAAATTTATTACTAGGTACATTCTAATCTTGACCTAATCCAAATTAAAATCTAAAAAAAATAATAATAATTATCCATCTTTGCCTAAATTCATAAACTATGTGATCTTCAATTAATATGGTATTAAATTTGAATTCTATCAAATTTCTAAGAGAGCTTCTATTTTCTACATAGTGTTCATAGCTAAGTTATTTATTTGGCCTTATTTCATTGGGTTTAATAGAAATAAATACCTAGAATGTTATATTCTTCCATGTTATCAAATTTTTGTTGCACTATTGTTTAATTATTCCCAAAATTTTACTTAATAATCACAACATCAATAGAAAGATGAAGAAGTCTACAAAGTTTCTATGGTTCCAAAAGAGTTTATCCACAATATAAGTTGTATTATCAACTAATAAGAATAAACTTAAAATCAATGTAATTAGTCTTTTGCACCTTACCTAAACACAGCAATTCAACCATGTACCACCTTCCATCATTCCTTAAAATAATTATCAATTTCCTTCATTCATTAATGAATATCATCAAAATGAGTTAAGTTATAATATTCTTATATCTATGCTTTCAGTTCTTGGTATGCCACTTCATGCACTTAATTACAGTGAAATATTATTTTAACTCATGATTTCATCAAGGGTTAAGATTGATTATCATCCTCCTTCAATTTTACTTTCATAAATATAACTACCTTATATACATTTCTATAGCTTACTCAAAATAAGAAATGTTGTTATGGTTTTATAACTAAGCCACATCTAGTTTAAATACTTAACATACTTTTCTTTGAATTTCCCTTTCTTCATTTATTAGCCACGACTAGACGTATATTGTGTATATGTCTACTTGATTATTTAAAATTTATTTTGTAACTATGCATCTTACTCATTAGTGCCTCTTTATTAATTGTTTAAGCTAGACTCACTCCTACTTCATATAACTTATCACTTCTTCTTGCAATAAGCTAGGTTAATTATGGTTCATTATACTTAAGCATTCTTCCTATGATCAATCATGTGACTTGCCAATCAAAATTTATTTATAGCACCAATTCTTTAAGGGGTTGTCTATCAACTATATATCACAAGATCTCACTTATAATTGAGTCCAAAGTTTAAGCTAATGATCAAAAGATCTTTCTACACTCTAGTCTCCAACTATACTTAAGAAGCCTTCTGACTTTGGTTTTTCTTCACTTTTCTCCTCTTCTACACCGATCATAGCACACTAATAATGTTTCTCTCATTCCTTTTTGATTCTTATGCATCATGTAATGAAATGTCAATGTAGGATCCAAAACTAATACAAAGTTACATTTGTAGACATTACACCTCACTTAGGATTGCTTCGAGTGTGAGTAGTTTGGTGGTCCTTTTTATTCAAATGGAAGTACAAAGTTCAATTGAGTTTTAACTCTTGTTTCATGACTCTTAGGTGGGGTAAGATGCAATATGGGGGAAAAAAGCAAAAGAAGGAAAGAAACCAAGTTAATGGTAACTTCAATGATTGGGGAATGAGTTCAAGTTAAAAGTCGAAGCTTGCTTTGGTTCATTTGTTGTCAAAACCCATAAAATAAAATAATAATAAAAGGGAAGAATACAAGTCGAGGCAATAAAAAAGGTAATAAGAAAATAAGTTAAAGAGAATTTTGGTAATTAGCCAAAGTGATTATTTAAAAGGTGGAAAATAACACTAGCTGATTTGCATACTTTGATAATTGCAAAAAGTTTGAATTGGAGAGTTAGTAGCCGAAAGAATCACAACCAAGGTTCATGATCTTGCTATTTTATTAGAAAGAGAAACATGATCAAGGTTTACAACCTTATTTCCTAAGTATAAACTAATCATTCATTTTTCTTCCTGTTTCTTGTTTTCTATTCTCCTAAAGCATAACTTAATCTGTTCGAAACTAGTTTAGTAGTCTAAATTGTTCTAAAACCTTAGGTAATGTTAAATTTGGACTAAAAAATTTGGTAAGTTAAACAATAGAATCTAGCTACGATAAGAAAACTTGAAAATAAATTCTAAAAGTTGTTATGTTTACATTGTACATTATGTGTTGATTTTAAGAGGGCTTTTGGTGTAAATATTATCAATTGTTCACAAGACTTGGGTACGAGACACATGTATGATTGTTGTGCTTGTTTAGAATATTCATTTATCTAGAATGAACATAAACTCAAACTTATCAATTTTGTGTTGTTTATGCTTGTTTCGTTTTAACCTCCCCTTAGTAAGGTCTAAGAAGGTTGGTAAGGCATCTAGTGATTGTATTTGATTCGCTTGATGAGGGTTCCGTATTGAGATAACCTAATTAGATTTTAAAAAGTGTTACTAGGGTGAGGGTAAGACCTATACTAATATATATATATATATATATATATATATATTGATTGTTTTTGGGTCATGAGTAATCTTAAGTTTTAGAATGCTGAGACTATATTAGTTTCTAATTAATAATAAAAGATAATAAATGGTGTCTATTGCATTGGTTATTAATATGATTGCTTGTGATTTGTGAAGTGATTTTTGTGTTTCCATACTGGCTTTAACTCAACCCATATTAATTTCTTAGGTGCAGATTGAGTAGATTTTGCAAGGTCATAGACTTAAGATACGATACTCAAGATTTCTAAGTCAGGAAGAAGTGAATAGAACATTAGTTGTGAGAAAGATGTTTGAATTAGGATAAATAAAGTTTCATAATAAGATTTAAAAATAGTTGCCAAAGATTTGTACAATTTACTTCGATGTTATTGTGAATTATTTGAAAAGTGAAGCTTTATTTAAATTATCTAGAGACTATAATAGTTATTTTGGAGTCTTTAGTAATGTTTATGACTGATGTATCATTAGATAATAGAGACATGTTGTAGGCTATAGTGATCTTGGTCATGAGGAGTTACAATTAAAATGATATCAGAGCTTAGGTTATGAACCATTAGAAAAATCAAGCAATCGATCAATAGGATAGTGAGATGATAAGAGAGGTAAAATATGATCTAGGTATTGACCCTATAAGTAAATTTATTATATTGGTTTATAGTTATATGGAGTTATTTAATATAATTTTTTCTAAATAATAGATGTTAATAAAATTTACTTTTCTTTATCGGTAAATAAAATAGGAGTAAGTTTTCCTAAAACAATAAAGAGAATTATATACATATTTAGGGTAGACTAAAATTGTTCACTCACTTCTATAAGGTTTGGTAATATAATAAGTATTAAATGTTTTACATGAATAATTAAATTATATTTCTAAGCTTAAATATGTTTAAAATCTTCAATTGATAATCAATTTATTGAAATGGAAGCAAATAAATGTCAAAATACCTAATAATAAACATGGATGATGATAACATCAAGAAATTAATTAATAACTCTTTAAATGTGCATTGTATTTTGGTTAACCGAGTATAATTGGCTATCAAATCATATAACAGGAAGTCAATAATTGAGAGAACAAATGTGACAAACATGGAATAAGAATCAATATAAATTTTAAGTAATAAAATTGGCAATCTTAATATGCATTAAAGTTTCGTTGACTAGAAAGGATTAACCTACATATAACAAAATAAAAAAGCTAATAATGATAATGTAATAAAAACGAATTATGGTATAATTATGATTCATAATACCTAGCAAATAGAAATGGTTGTAAGATTCGCTGATTGATAACCCTTAAGAGTTGCATTGCACTAGTTTGACTAAAAATGATTTACTAAAATATAACAAAATAAAAACTATTATAGCAAAAAAATAAAGAGGAGTTCATGTGTGCATATAATTAAAGAAATGGTGTTATAAGTAGACTTGTAAACTTCATAAAGTTTTTAGCAAATATTAACACAAGAGACAAATTATATATTAAAAAGAAAAAGTCAATCTAGAAAGAAGAAAAGGTAATAGTTGTCCTAATTAATTGTTAAAAAAAATTAACAAATACATTAATAATGCTGAATGAAAACACCACATATTGACTCACGATGAATGTAATAAATAATCACAATAAGTACAAATAACAGTAGTCATAAAGATTACTGCAAGAAACAATCTTAAATGTACATGAAATCTAGTCTAACGATAGATTTGGATAAAACAAAAGAGCAAACTATTAATGAAAGGCAATATTGATAATAATAATAAGAATCTTCGTTGCTAATGACACTAAATAAGGACTACGATGTAAATACCACTTAACAAATAATCATTCATAATCCTCATAAGAGCATTATTCACCATAAAGTTATAAAACGCAAAATTAATAAATAACAACAATACCTACATGTTGATCATGACATGTAACATATTCATTGATCCATCAAAATCACCGAAATAAATAGTAATCGAATAACAAAACATTTTTCAAATTTTAATAATGAATTAAAGTCTGTCTAAACTATCTCCCCTATAGACAGCAGCACTACTACATAAAAATAATAACCATAAATAATCATTACTACACCAATAGCACTACTAATAATTATAATTACCGAATATCACATAAAGTAAATTTAGCTTTCTTACTATATCCTCATAGTAAGAAGAATTTCAAAAATGAACTAATGAGTGTATAATGATGACAATATTTACAATAGTAACATAGTGACAACCATCACAACAATAGCCATGATAATAAAAGGCTATATATGAAACCGTCTCATAAAATTGTTCCATAGTGAATATAACGCAATACTAATGAGACATTAATAATTATTATAATTCTATACCCATAACAAACAATTCATTTTTTACAAAAGTCCCAACAAATATGGGATAGGAAAGAGAAAATATACAATAAATTAAACTACCTAATAAAAGAGAAAAGGAGAGAACTCAATACCTGTACACAACTTAGCAAGTATATATATAAGATAGGAAGGGCAATTTCGCATTTCCTTTTTATTCTAGTCTATATCGTTTCATGTTTATTAAGTAATTCCATGTTGTCTTACTGTGTCACATTGAGTCCGGTTGAGTTGTTAGCTACGTCCCTATTGTGTCAAATTCAGTGAAATGTTGGGATTTACCAACCCCACTTGTACGAATAGCCCTGCTTGAGTCGTCAATGAACATGTAAAAATACAGATAAATAAAAGATAACCGGCTACATAAAATAAGGTAAGTGACACAATCAAGGATATGTTTGCAATACTTGTAACGATAACCATAACAAAGAAAAATAATAATCATAACAATCATAAAAAATAAAAATGATAAGAAAAAATAATGAATATGTTGTAATGAATTAGTGCAAAATTAAATAGTTAAAATGATGTATTAAGTCTTGAAATAATAAAAGTAAACATAATAACTCATAATGTTATGTAAATTAAGCTATACTAGTATAGTGCCAATAATTATAATAATAGATTAATGACAACAACAATAATCCTTCCTTCCATTAAAAAAAAATGATATTAATAACAAAAATAAAGTTGTGCAACAAGAAGTTTTAGGGTGGATCCAAAGTGATATTAAATGGAATGTAGTAGAATTCTTAGATAGGATTCTTAGAATAAATATAATAAAAGGAATAAAGGAAAACTTTGTAAATAAAGATTACATAAACATGAATCAATAAATGTTACCATGGGAAATACTAGTTACAATTTGGTGGTATTAGGAGAGTAACCCAAGCTTAAGTTTCTTATATCAAATTGGACCAAGGGATAATGGTGATAGAATTATTACTATTGGAGACTAATAGAGTTTTGCAATTAAGTGAAAACTGAAGAACCTCAAAACTATTTAATCTAAGGGACTAAGAGTAAGCCTAAGAATTTAATCCCATAACAAGATAAATACCTGAATACGAAAAGGCAGACTTCAAGGAACAAAGGTGATCAAGTGTGTTATGGTTTAGAGTTACTTGAAGGGAGATTTTAAAAAGTATTAGGTAAGGGCAATTATAGTGGACTTAAGAAAAACCTTTATAATTTAATAGGTTAGAATAATCCTAAATAAATGTTGAAAAGGAAGAGCTTGTTATTGGGGTTAAGAGAAAAGCAAGTACAATTTGTAACTCAAAGTACAGAATTATGGATAAGACCGAGGATATAGGATGGAATAAGTGGTAATTGGAGTGGTAAAATAAGCTATAAGTGCAAAAACAATAAATCTCAATCTTAAGGATAAGTGGGGAATTTAATAAGGTAATAGTAAGAGTAAAGATAATTAGAAGGTAAGCAGCAAGTAAGATCATGGAACACAAGATGACAAGTGACTAAGTAAGACCAAGTATAATAGATTAATCAAAATTAGAGGTTTAGGAGTTGAAAAGCTTTCAAGGACAAAAGTTCTTTAAATGAGAGGAGTATGTAAAACCCCATAAAATAAAATAATAAAAGAGAATTATATAAGTTAGGACTTTGAAAGGTAATAAGAAAATAAGTTAAAGGGCATTTTGGTAATTAGCTATAGTGATTATTTAAAGGGTTGGAAATAACCCTAACTCATTTACACACTCTTGTTGAAAAGAGCCCTTACTACTATTAATAGGCCCTCTTTTTAGAGAGTGGAGATTCTATAGTACCGATCATAATGAAGAGGTAAGAAGCATTTTATTAACAAAAAGATTACAAAGAATTAATTTTAATAAAGGTGTTTTCCTCTAAGGGTTAGTAAGAGGGGTTTAAGAGTAAGAGCTACTGGAAAATGTTAACGGATTAGAAATCAAGAGATTTAATGAGATAAGATGTGTTTGTTAATAAAAGGATTCAGAGAATTGAATCTAATGGTACGTTATTCCTTAAGGTACTTATGGGAGTATCGGGAATCATGGTTGTGCTATCTAACGAATATTAAACCCTAATCTTAAGGTATGTAATTTAAAGAACACTAATTTGTTGTTGTTATTATTGATTTCATGTTTGGGAACACATCTGAATGTTCCATTATGTCAATTTGAAAAAAAAGATCAAGACTCGAAAATATTTAGAGTGTTGATAAAGTTAGGATTTCATTGAGATGGATTAGAGAGGTTAAAAGTTGAAAAGGAGAAGAGAATGTAGGTTAGAGAGGATCATGGGCATAATCCTACTTGTGAACCTCACGAAAAGTTTAAATTAAAGAGTTAGTGACTGAAAGAATCACTACCAAGGTTCACAACTATGATTCAAGGCATGCTCTTGCCATTTTATTAGAAGAAGAAACATGGTTAAGGTTTATAGCCGTGTTTCCTAAGTGTGAACTTGTACCATTCCTTTTTCTTCTTGGTCCTTGTTTCCCATCCACTTCATACATAACCTAATCAGTTTTAAACTAGTTTAGTAGTCTAAATTGGTTCTAAAATCTTAGGTAATGTTAAATTTAGATTCAAGAATATAGTAAGTTAAATAATAGAATTTAACTAGGATTAAAGAACTTAGAAATAAATTGTAAAAGTTGTTATCTTTTTGTTGTACCTCAAGTGTTGATCTTTAGAGGGCTTTTGGTGTAAATACTACTAGTTGTTCACAAGACTTAAGTATAAGACACATATATGATTATTGTGTTTGTTTAGAATAGTCGCTTAACTAGAATTAACTTAAACTTAGACTTCATAATTTTATGTTGTTTGTGCTTGTTTCACTTCGACCTGCCCTTGATAAGATCCAAGAGGGCTGGTGAGGCACTTGATGATCATATGAAACTTGCCTAATGGGGTTTATGTATTGAAATAACCTAGTTAGATTCTAGGAAAGGTTACTAAGGTGATGAGCAAGACCTGCAACAATACTTATGTGTGTGTGCATGTATATATATATATATATATATATATATGTATGTATGTATATATATTTATTGCTTGTTTAGGGGTCATAAGTTATCTCAAGTCTTGGAATGTTGAGACTGTGCTAGCTGTCGATTAATAATCAATAATAATAAATGTTGTTTGCTACATTAGTTATTAATATAATTGCATGTGATTTTTGTGTTTCCATACTAGGTTTTAACTTACCTGTGTTAATTTTTAGGTGTAGGTTAAGTAGATTTTGCAAGGTTGTAAACTTTAATACAATAATCAAGATTTTTAGTTAAGGAGAGGCAAAAAGAATTTTACTTATGAGAACAATATTTGAATTTGGACAATTAAAGTTTCATAACAAGATTTGGAAATACTTATCACAGATTTTTAAAATTTACTTCGAGGTTATTATGAATTATTTGAAAAGTTAAATTTTATTTAAATTATCTAGAAACTATAATAGTTATTTTAGAGTCTTTAGTAATGTTTACGCTTGACGTATCATTAGATAGTAGGGACACATGGTGAGCTATAGTGACGTTGATTCTAAGACATTACATTTGTGTTATTGAAGTGCTTACTTGACGATTCGAAAGAATTCTCTTGTAAATATAGGTATTGCTTGATTTTCCTCTTGTAAAATGGGGATGACAACGAGAGGGAAAAGGGAAAATGATACAGAAGAGAATAGCGGAAAGGAGCCATAGGATAGGAAGAATAGGGGAGTGGGTAGCTGGTGTAAAAGAGATGAAAGGAAGAAATGGAGTGTAGACTTCTTTAATCAAGTGGTTGTTATCGAAGAAATATGATGAATTTGTCAATTAAAGAGTATAATTGAAGTTGTTTTAGAAAGAAACAAAAGATGGAAAATGGGAGAAGAAAGACTGGATAGGTTCCATGGAGGGATGAGTTAATTCCTTCACTATTTTTGTTCCTCACTCACAAATGAAAATATGGTGTTGTACTTATAATTTCCTCCTTTGATTTTTGGAATAGAAGGAAGACTGAATCCTAAAGAAATCAAGTACATAGGTGGCATATATTTAGAGACTCATGTGATTTGCTATGAGAATATAAGAATTCCCCTAATTATGTAAGTTAATAGTAGAAGTTGAACAAATTAAATGAGAGTAGGGGTGTTCGGTATGCTATAAGAAAGGGAACTAGATTATGAATTTATGGTTGTGGACTAATGGTTTCACAGGTAAGGAATGGGTTGCGCTTCATGGCTTATATAAAACTTATCAAATGGATATAATTTTTGTTGCTTCATTTTTCCATTAATCTATGGAAAAGAAAAAAAAATTTTTGATCATATCATTATAAAATAATCGTTATGAGTTAGGCATTTTAGGGCTTAAAATATACCTTTACTACTTAAATTAATTTTTACAAGTTTTGTATTATTATCATAGAATTTTATAATATAGCTAATATTTCCAAAAACTATTTAGGGTTTTATTTATTCATTATCACATTGGGAAAGAAAAGGATTAAGGTTTCTAAAAATTCTCAATCCTCAAAAGTATCATTGCATTCTATTTAGTGATTGAACTAATATTTTTGAAAATTTTTCAAGGGTTACAAGCTATGTCTCTTCATGAACATCTATTGGACAATTCGTTCAATTGCATAGGACAAAATTTAAAAGGACAAAGAAAATGGAAGGTATGGTATGATGGATCTAGAAAGTAGAAATAAAGTGAATATGCTAAAACTAGTTTGACATATGAGGATAAAGAACTTAATTAAGTTCCAACTCTTGAGGAAGAAGTGTAAATTTAACTAAAAAGTGGATTAAAAATGAGCTAAAAGCTAATTAAATGCTTAATAAAATTGGATGCTTAGTTAAACAACAACCTAACAACAAGAACAAAGACAAAAGGAAATAAAATGTTTTAGCATGTAAAGTAGAAAAAGAATGATTCTCCAAGATCCTTTCTAAGTAGCCCCTTCCTTATAAATACTAAAGATCTATCATTTGCATATGCTTAGTAGGGGTTGAATAATTGGAATGGAGATGGATTCTATTATTATATTGATAATCACATTGGAAGCTTGTTTAGCAACATTTATATTGATAGAAATGTTGAGGTGATGGTGCTAAAATTTAAATAAAGGACCCTAATGGTGAAGTTGCAACCAAATCTGCCTAAAAAAACACTATGAAGTCAACTAGTTGAATTTTTGTCTAGTGGAAGATATAATTGGATTAAAAAAAACTCTTACAGCTTATTTTGAGAATCTTATGGGATAGCTTCCCTACTAGAATTAATTTGTGTAAACAAGAAGTAAATGTTGATCTTTCTTACCTTGTTTTATTAACTGAACTAGAAACTATTACTATGTATTTAAAGAATGCCTAATTGTTAAGGATGTTTAGCTAAATTGTAACAATTGGCTTTTACAAACTCAACCAACTTATACTTAGATGACTAACATAAAGAAAATGGACGTACATAAAGTGGGATGTCAAATGTGTACATAGAACATAAGTTTCTTCCCATCAATAGTTCAAACTGCACTCAAAGGTTTCCCAATATCCAACAAATCAAATCCTAAATGGATAAATTGAACAAACATTTGTATTGTTGATTTCTAAGCTACATTCTAGAAATGGAGAGCTTAAACCAAAAAAGATATGGTTGTAAATGGCAAACACTTGATATATACTATCTAGATTAAAATAAACTATGATCATAAAGGTCATAAAGAATATAGTAAACCTAATATTGGCGTAGTCACCAAGGGAAAGTCAATAGGGGGTTCTTAAAAGAACTACATGTCCTCTCCAATGGAAGCTGAGATATAAAGTATAGTGATTGCCATATAGTTTGTGCAAAGCTTGAGCCTCCATAATACTTCTATTGAAATCTCATTAAGGTGAAATCATCAATAGATTATATTCATCCATTAAATCTATCACTTTCTTTAAGAAAGGTAAGAGCTTTCATGGTTTGAAATACTAAGCTTAAGTGCGCCTAAAATAATAAGTACTGGAAATTCATCCCATCGCCTTGAGATTTTTAATGAGGGGCTAGATTAGAATAATGTGTTCAAATGTTTAGACCGTTCTTTTAATGAAAAATTATGCCATCATGTTTATTAATCATGTAGATAAAGAACCTTAAATTTTTCTAATGTTAATTCTACAAAGTTCTTTGCGAAAGCAATAGTGGATGATCATCTTGTGAAGACCATTTTAGATCATGAGGAAAATTTTTTATTTCTATCTAGTCCACCTAAGGATCTAAGTATTTTACTTTTGAACGACTATAGGTTTTGGAATCTCTTTCGGTTGTTGTGTGGTATAGGAGATTAATTTTTTCTTTAAGATGAAGTTTTCAATTAATCACAATAGATACAGTAAAAAGTTTGGAGGACCTATAAAAAAATTTAGAAGGTTAAGTATTCAAATAAATCAAACTAGGGAAAGTTGAAGCACATCTTATCATTTTTCTTTCACTATGTTTGAATAGGAGGAATGGAAGGGGATAAGGAATTATCAGGATAAACATACTTTCTTTTATTTGGAAAACTACGAGAAAAGGAAATGAACTAATTTAGCAAAGAAATTTCCTTCGACTCGTAAAATTATTCCAACCATATGTGGATGGACTATGTGTAGGAAATATATAAAATAATCAAATGCCCTTTTAAAGAAAAGACACTTTCAAAATTGAAGGGTTTTTTTGGTATTTTAACAAACTTAAAAAAACTAATTAACTTTTCCTCCACAAGTATACCTTCCAATTGCTTTGCTACACAAAAAGTATTTTTCTTTTACAACCCATCCACTTTACTATAATAACATTTCATTACTTCTTAATTCCTTATGAAAGAAGTATCAATTATGTTTTAGGCTCGTAATAGCAATTGCATAAGAAATCTTGACCACAAAAAATAATGAATAGCCATTATAACCCAAATCTATGTTGTTTAGTGGAGCTTAACCCTTAGATATGATTTTCTCTCCTCCTCTGATACTAGTCACCTCAAAGCTTGTCTAGCCAAATTTGCATTGATCATCGAAGTTTGTTGAGGTAGATTTATTTTATTTTAATTAGTATTTCGTTTGTGAAAATTAATTGTAATTCATTTTTATTTAGTACTTTATTTGTTTCCTTTTACTTCATGTAGAAATCTTAATGTGGCAAGTCCAATTAGCATCTCAAAGTTAATTATATCATTTAGACATTTGTCATGCTTCTATGGATTCACAATGCGAGTATATCTAACAAAGAATGATAAACTTACTTCATGTAGCATCATTGACATCAAACAATTCAATTAAGTAGTAAAATTGGCATTAGAAATTTTAGGTGTTTAATTATAAAATAATATAAAATTTATGTTCCATATGTGATATTATCCTACCTTAAGAGGGATTTATTTAATATTTGATATTGTAAAATTGCTATTATCTTATAATTTAATTTTTGGGATCTTATATTAACAAATATATGATTAGAAAAGGAACATAGTGTGAAAATAATAGGAAGAATTACATACAAGAGGATTAACATTGGGAATCTAGCTCTAATAAAGGATTGTACTTTCAAGTGATTAAAAGAGACGATCAACATTATGTTAAGTGGTTCAAATATATGATCAAGCTCTCAATTGATTTAAATAGATGATCAATGTTTTGATAAGTGATTTAATTAGAGGAATGAAATTAGGGTAGTTATGAAATGAAACTAATGATTTCAATCCAATATTTGAACAACTAATCATAATGTTGATATTTCACTTCAATGATTCAAAAGTTCGATCTTTATTTGAATCATTTATCATAACATCAATCCTCTATTTTAACTACTTGAATATTTGATGCACTATTAAAACTTGATCTCAAATGTTTGTTCTTTCTATGTGTGATTTCCCAAAAATAACACTAAAATGACAAAAGGAAAAAATAAAAGACTAAAAAAAAAAAAAAAAAAAAAGGACCTGAAGATGCAATTTCTAAATAGTTTATAAATAGTTTAATTTTAAAGGATGTATAAATTTCCTTTAGCAAGCACAAAAGGTGTTAATTAATTGCTTTCAACACCATAGATCAATTAAAATAATCCGTTTAAAATAAAATCACATAGAAACCTAAAAAATTTTCTTTTAGGCTTTAAATAACCTATAATGCCTTACACTCAGAGTGCGACAACCCACTACATGCCATTACTACTTAATGATACACTAAGGATCTACTTTCATTCTACAATCTCCAAGTATAACCATAACAACTGTTAATCTCCATTTAAAAAATAACACTACAAATAACCATAATACAAATGACTCATAAATCCACAATAACATAGACAACATTTTCAAAGGTCTAACTCCAAACGATATTGAAACAATAATAGCCTTAAATTAGCTTAAAGAGTACCAACATCTCTAGCAATGCAATCAAATTAAAAACATCAAAAGGAGTCTTTTCTCTAAACCTAAGATTAAAAGAAACTCTCATCAACCAATTGACTAATAGTCCTAGTCATTATTGTAGTAATAGTAGTAATTCCCATTATCTTCATCCTGATAATAATAATAGATATCTCCTACCTCACCATAATCATCAGCCATCTCATTTGTGTTACCTAAAGCTAAAAGAGACAACAAAGGTGAGCCTAAGCCTAGTACAAAATATCACATCCACATACGCACAATCACACAATGTGAATATTAGAGGCATTTAATGCAATTTGATAAAACAAGAAATTGGCCTCGACATCCCTAAATTGATGTAGGGAACTACCATCTCCAGCCTTGACATCCTTAAATCAACCCTAAATCCTTTTGATAGATGACTCCATTAGGAATAGCATCATATATAGATCATTAGGGTGCTTCCTAAGGTCCTACCATGTTCGACCCTTGAGTTGAGCCAAACACAACAACAGACACATTTAAAGTCAAATAATTGTTAATTCATTTAGCTTTCTAACCTAACACCCACATACAACATACATGATATCATGTACATGGGGATAAGATCTAGTTGGTGGAACCACTATGTGACTTGAAACCTGAAGAACATTAGCAATATATTGATCTTTACTAACACTGAACTATAGTTTTTTAATGCTAACTACTTATAAGCTAAAGATAAATTATGTAGTATACATATTAGTTTATGGAAAAGATAATATTAAACAATTTGTTAGACAATTTATTATAAATAGTAATTAATATAAGAAAGCATATAAAGGAAACTTACTGTACTAGTCTAAGATACTATCAATTGATTGGTAACGAATGGACTGATCAATCAATATAAAAGGGAATTGGTTAACATTATTTCACTATCGATTACTCGATACCTATAGTGGGCTTTGGTCCTCTCCTTTCTTCTATCAATTGATTGGTACACATTCTACCAATCGATTAGTAAGTGTTTACTTTGCGATTCTACAAAACTATCATTTGATTCCCTTCTACAACTACTCCAAATCTCCCACAATCCAACTTGTTTCCATTAAACTACCAAAGTACAACATTTAATAAAATCAAACATTAACCCAAAACCAAAGTCTTTGAATTACATAAACTAAAAGTATAGAAAATGCCATGAGATTCCATTACTTACTCAATTTTGACCATTCTTGAACCACAATCCACTTGAACGAAACTTATGCACTATTCCCTTAACTAACATACTTCTACACCAACCAAACACCGAGAAAGCTACATAACCTAAAAGAAAACCCGTTCTTTATATGAATTATATATATATATAAACGAATCTTAGTTTTCAAAACTTCAACTTACCGTAAAGTTTTTGAAAGAACAATGTTCCTATCAAACATCCTTCAATTTTCTTATAGGAAATTGAAACCTTTTAATTCAAATTGATGAGGAAGATAGTTAACTGCTAATAAGGTTAAAGAATAATGTTAAAAAAAAAAAAAAAGTGTAAGAAGAGAGAGAAAAAAGAGAAGGGGAAGTAGGATACGAATCTATTGTTATAAGGGAGTAAGTTCAAATTTTGGATATGTATAACATATCCTTCCTGAAATCTTTTAAAAAGATTTAATATTTGTTTGAATATTATAATTGTTCTTCCTTAATAGAACTTTTGTCCTTAAAAGTTACACAATTCTTAAAATATCTAAAGATACTTCTTTTTTATCTCTTCCTCTAACTCCTAAGTCACTTCTCGTTTAGATTGGTTGAACCACTAAACTTTAACATAGGGTATTTCCCTTCTTATCAACTTTTGAACCTTAGAGTCTACTATCTTGATAAGTCATTCCATTGCTAACATATTTGGCTATAACTCTAAAGACTCCAACCTAACAACCTATACTAGAGGTTGAGTTGACTCTGGCTTTGAGTCGCCCTTAAACTTCCTTAGAATCGAAACATGGAAAACACCGTGCACACCTTTAAGGCTAGTTAATAAGGCTAACCAATATGCCATTGCAACTATTCCTTCCATTATCTCAAATGGCCTAACATACCTTAGGCTAAGTTTACCTGTCAATCGAACCTGATTATTCCTTTAGCTAGAGAAATTTTCAATAACACCTAATCTCTTACCTAAAACTCTAAAGGCCAACATTGTTTGTATCCATAGCTCTTCTTGCAACTTTGAGCAGCCTGCATTCTTTGCCTATTCAACTTAACTTTTTCAATTGTTTCTTGTACTAACTCTAAGCCAAAATTTTCTTCTTGCTTACTTCATCCTAATGAATGAACGATTTATACTTCCTTCCATACAAATGCTTCACATGGAGCCATCTAAATAGTTGCTCGGTTGCTATTACTATAAGTAAACTTGATTAGAGGTAGATGTTCATTCCAATTACTATTAGAGTAAAGTGTGTACGCTTGTGGCATATCTTTCAAGATCTATATAGTCTTCTTAGACTGTCTACGGTCTAAGGATGAAAAGTGGTGTTGAATTGCACTTAGATACCTAATGAGTTTTGAAAGCTCTTCTAGAACCTACTTACAAATATGGTGTCTCTACCTAAAGTTATAAACATCTGGACTCCGTATAAACCGACCACCTCCTGAATGTACAACTTTGCTAATCTTTCTAACTCATACCCTTAAGTTGACTGGTATAAAGTGACCCGACTTCATTAAAATATCAACAACTACCTAAATGTCATCATGTTTCTCTTTAGTTCTAAGGAGATGTGTAACAAAACCCATAGTCACATGCTTCCAATTCTACACAAGGATAGGTAAAGGTTGCAACTAACTTACTGGCTTTGGTGTTTTATTTCTATCTACTGATAACTTATGTACCTAAAGACGTGCTTAGTAATCTTTGTCTTCATATTAATCTAATAGTAATGATTCTTTAGATCCTTATACATCTAGATGCTACCTAGATGTACCATACATCCTAAGTGGTGAGCTTCCCCTAACAATTCATTTTTTAACTCCAGTTTAGCTAGCACACACAACCTAGTTCCATGCCTCAAGACTCCCTCTACATCAACACTAAACTTTATTGTTGTAACTTGATCTACTTAGTTCTTAATTTCTTATATACCAACATCTTCTATCTAAGTAGCCTTAATTCTATCAACTAAAGTCTATCTCCCTGGCTAATGGTAGATTTTCTGGGAATACATTTATAAACTCATTTACCCCTGGCACCGCTTCAAGATTCACCGTTTTACTTGTCTCTACTATCATTATAGCCAACAAACTATTGCCCCACAATTCATACGTGGGTAGCAACTTCACATTAAAAGAGCTTACTCCTAGAGGATTGAAATGATCCCCCAAGTTATGATAGTCAATGTGGCATAGCATTGAGACAAAAAGTTCACTTTCAATATGACATTAAAATCTGACAACTCCAAAACCTATAAATTTGCTAGCATAACTCGTCTTTACACTTCTATCTAAATCTCCCTAAACATTCGGTCTAATGTTCTTTCCACTTCTAAAGGAGTACATACATTTAATGGTTCACCCAGTAGTTCAAGTTTCAAAGCACATGCATGCATGAAAACATCAAAGATGCATGAATGTGAAGCACTAGTATCAATAACATAAAAGCACTAACAGAGTTTATAAGAAGCATACTTATAATCGTATCTTGGTCCAAAGTATCCTAATGTTATTGCTACTGAAGTGCAAACACATAGCCTAGGCCTCTTTACTTCAGTTCTAAAGTCTCCTTGCTCGAGCTCTACCTAAAGATCTCGTTGGTTGCTACACTTAACTTGGTTATAGAATTATGGCTATCTGGCTCTCTATAGTGCTACACTCATAAGCCTTGTGACTTCACTGTTTACAATTATAACAGCATGTCTAAAGTATGGTCTTTTTGTTATATGTCCTACTCAAGTACCCAATCTTCCTACACGAAAAAGCAAGCCCCCTCTAGTTAACTAAATTGATTTAGCTCATGAGGCCTGAAGCACCCAAAGTACTTGCATGCTGTTACTACTACTAAAGGAGGAGGAGGCAATATTGATATAGCTTATTAGGTTTGATAAGGGTGTACTGGAATGGCTATAGGTCTAGCCAGCTGCATAGCATCGTAGGTTTCTTGCCCTTATCTTGAAAAGCAACTCATGGGACCAGTCTCTTCTTTGAGACCACCCTTAACCTCCCGACTAACATCTATTTCAAACCTTACTCTAAGTATTTAGCCTTGTTTACAACTACAACATAGGTTTATAATTGAAAAGAGTCTACCTCATACTACAAATCAACTTCCAACCCTTTGACAATATGTTGTACCTTTGACCTATCATCACTCATGTAGCTCTAGGAAAGACTTACTCAAGTGATTTAATCTGCTTCATATTCCTCAACTAAAAGATTGCCTTAGTGGCAACTATAATAAGCAGCCTCTATTGCCTTTAGAATGCTGCTTAGAAAGTACTATCCATAAAATAGATCTTTAAATTCTACCAATCAACTACACCTCCAACCAACCTCAACTCATTAGCCCACTAATCAGCTACATCCCTCTTCAACATGAAGGTAGCATAACTAACTTTCCTATCTTCGAGTACTCCAAATGCCTTAAAGATCCTCCCAATCTCCTCAAACCATTGATTGACTTTGATCACATTCACCTTCTTTGGGTTAAAGTCTTTTGCTATCCTAGCAAACTTATCTAAAATGAAGTGATCTTGATTGTTAGCTAACATGCCCACTAAAGAGTCCACCGTTTACATCATCTATAAAGAAAATAGTAAAATTGTAATTACTTTACTTATAATTTGAACCTACCAATTCTACCCCTTTCTTCTCCAGTTTCCCTATTTTAAGGATCAACTCCTATATTGTCTAGCATCATCAAACCTAAGCTTTGATAGCACTTAAGTTGTAATGCCCCAAACTCAAAGCGCCACAACCCATTACATGCCTTTACTACTTTCATTCTACAATCTACAAATATAACCATAACAACTACCAATCTCCATTTAATAAATAACTCTACATATAAGCATAATATGAATGACTCACAAGCAAGTCATTCCAATCTACAATAACACAAACATAACATGCTCAAGGAGTCCAATTCCAAACAATATTAAAACAACAATAATCTTATATCAGCTTAAAGAGTACCAACATCTCTAGCAGTTGAATCAATTTAACAACATCAATAGGAATCCTCTCTCTAAGCCTAAGATTAAAAGAAACTTTCATTAATCAATCGCTTAATAGTCCTAATCATCATCATAGTAGTAATAGTAATTCCTATTATCTTCATCTTAATAATAGCAATAGACATCTCCTACCTCATTATAATCAGCCATCTCATCATTAGTACCTAAAGATAAAAGAGACAATAAAAGTAAGCCTAAGCCTAATACATAATATCACATCCACATATCCATGATCTCACGGTGTAAATATCACAAGCATTTAATGTAGTTAGATAGAACAAGCAATCAAACTATTATCTTTAGTTTAAACCTTCAACTAGCATAGGGGTATTCAAACCTTGCTCAAACATGTAGTTAATATGCGTGCACGTGCACGTGTGTGTGTATGTATATATGTATGTATATATGTATTATGTAGTCTTAAGTGTGAAGTGCCACCATCGACTATTTGATGTAAGGAAGTGTCACCTTCGATTGCGAAATCCTTAGATCTACCCTGGATCCTTTTGATACATAACTCCACTATGGATAGCTCACATATTAATCATCAGGATGCCCCTAAGGGTTCTACCACCTCCAAACCTAAGCTAAGCCAAACACAAGCAATGGACATATTTAAAGTTGAATAATTGTTAATTTATTTGGTTTTCTAACCTAACACTAACATACAACATACACAATATTATGTACTTAAGGACAAGAATTATAGTTAATGAGAGCCACTATCTAAGTTAGAACTTGAAGAACATTAGTAAAGTACTTATCTTTACTAACAATGAACTATAGGTTTTTAATGCTAACTACTTATAAGCTAAAGATAAAATTATTTAGTATACATATTAATTTATGGAAAAGATAATATTAAACAATTTATTACAAATAGTAATCAATATAATTAAGAAAGCATAAGAAAGGAACCTACTATATAGGTCCTTAGGTAAGAATGTATCGATCAATCAATACAAAATGGAATCGATTCCCCCTTTTTTGCCACCTATCAATATGTAGGAAATGTACTAATCAGTTAATACCTTTAGGGGTCTTCGATCCTCTCCTTTCTTCTACTAGTCAGTTAATATACATTCTACAGATTGATCGGTACTATTTGTTCTATGATTCTACAGAGTAACCCTTTGATTTCCTTCTATAACTACTTTAAAACTCCCACAATCCAACTTCTTTCCCTCAAACTCTTGAAACCTAACTTTTAATAGTATCAAACATTAACCCAAACCAAAATCTCCAAATCAAACAAATTAAAAGCATAGAAAATGTTACAAGATTTCATCACTTACTCAATTTTAACTGTTCTTGAACCATAATCCACTTGAATGGAATTTATGTACTACCCTTCAATTAACACACTTTGACATCCTACTAAACACTGAGAAATAAAGCTACAAAATCTAAAGCAAGAACCGATCTATATATCAACTATAAGAAAAAATTGAATCTTAGTTTTCAAAACTTTAACTTACTATAAAGTCTTCACAAGAACAATCCGACAGGCTCATAATTTCACACTCAAAATTTCACACACAAAATAACATACACAATTTACACGAAACAGAGAATATAGGAGGAGAATATTTTTGTGATTTTTCATTAGATTTTCCTGTACATAAGAATTGTATTTATAAGTAATAGCCTCCCAATGGATAAGGATATTCTACTATTGGTGCTTATATGCTACCTCACCAATTACTTAGAAACCATGTGTTGTAATCTACTAATATCTAAATTATAGAATGATGTTTTAAGATTGTTAACATCTAATTTCCTGTTATGGGGATGCCATATGCATGCTAACTTATTTATTTTAACTTATAAACTGTGTAGTGGCCTAAGGGCTCATGGGCTTTCGCCCCATGTCATGAAGCACTTGGTCCACACGAACAATAGAATCCTTTAGTGAATCACCATCAGAACTAAACTGAATTGGACTCCACCTCCCTTACATTTGTCCTTATCTAACACAAGTGTCTTACTCCCAACAAACCTTAGTTGTTCTTGTCTCGCAACATCCCCTCCTCCTTTAAAATCCTTTGTCCATAAGGGTGCAACCAAGTATTTAAGTTGCAAATCTAAGGGAAATTCCCATGTAACGTTTGTTACCGGTCGCCCCATCTACTATACCAATACTATAGTATTTGCTGCATTTTTTATTTTGACCAGCCTTCAATCTATAATTCTTTCAAGCATTAACTCTTCTCCTCTCATGCTTGCAAACAGGTTAACAATGGATGTAGGTAGTATGCCATGGTACTTCTTCATTTGGGAGATGTGAAAAGAGGGATGGATTACTACTTCCAAAGGTAGATTTAGGCAATAGGCCACATCCTCGATTCAATCCAGAATCTTATAAGAACCAAAATATTTGGGTGAGAACTTTTGCTCTTGTCTTGATATTACACTAATTTTCTTGTAAGGTTAGAGCTTCAACAACACCTAATCTTCAATTTTGAAAACAGTATCACTTCTTTGTTTATCCACCTATTATTTCATGCGATTTTATGCCCTCTTCAAGTGAAATTGTAACATCCTTATCATATCTTCTCTATTATTTAACTTTCGATCTATAGTAGGGTTTCTTAGGTCACCACTGATGTACAGTAGGTAGATAGGAAGGGGGGTAGTTATACAACATTTTAAAGGGGGGTTGCTTAGTACTTATGTGATAATGCGTATTATACCACCACTCTACGAGTACCAGGTAGTAGATCCATCTCTTAGGTCTTTTATCGATCATGCAGAGTAAGCAAGTGCCTACACACTTGTTTACTATCTCAATTTGGCCATCACTTTAAGGGTAGTAAGCAGTATCATATGCAACCTAACAACTTGTAGCCTAAAAATTTCCTAACAAAAAGAACCAAGAAAAGTTGGGTCACAATCACCTACAGTGTTTTTCAATAATCCATGTAACTTAAATACGTTGTCCATATACGCTTGTACTACCTATGAAGCTATATAAGGATGGGCCAAATTGATGAAATGTCCATACTTACTTAACCTATCCACAACAACCATTATGACATTCTTTCCATTAGATTTGCATAGTCTTTTAATGAAATCAAGGCTGACCTTTGTCTAACATTCTTTCGGTATCAAGAGTAGTTGTATTAGCTTTAGGTAGGTTATATTCTCAAGTTTGTACCTTTGACATGTATCACACTCCTTCACATAACACCTCACTTTCTTCTCCATTTTGGGCCAATAAAAAACCAAGCTAAGTCTTTTATAAGTAGTATGTGCCCCAATGTACCCCCTATAGCACCATCTTAATAAATTTTCAATAACTTAAGCTTTAGCTTGAGTTGTGGGCCTACAACCAGCCTCCCCTTCCTTCTTATTGTGCCATTCTCCCAAGTAAATTAACCATAGGTTTGACCATCTTGAAGTTTCTTAATTATCTCTTCATAGCCATTTAGTAGTACCCAACTTCTCTTAACTTCATCTAAAATATCTAAAGCAACTAGTTATACCTTTATACTTTACAAAATTGTACTTCCCATCCTGGATAGAGAATCTACTACCCCATTTATCCTTTTCTGACTTGAATTGTATCTCATAATCAAACCCCAATAGCTTAGTCAACTACTTTATTGGCTAGGTGTGATCATTTGCTACCTAAGTAGGTACTTAAGGCTGTGGTGGTCGATTCTTATGACAAAATGCCTCCCGATCAAGTAATGTCTCCACTTGTCAATGGCATATATTAATGCTAGCAATTCTTTTTTGCATGTAGATATACTAACCTATTTTACGAATAAATATTTGCTTAAATAAGCTATTAGATGGCCTTCTTGCATCAATACCACCCCTAAACCTTCCTTACATGCATCGGTCTCAACTTCAAATGTCTTAGAATAATCTGGTAGCTTTGATATTGGTGCATTAGTTAAAACTTGTTTCAATTTATTGAATGCCTACTCAACTTCTTGATTCCATCCAAAATTACCCTTCTTAAGGAGTTGGGTAAGGGGTCACAAAGTCACTCCATACCCCTTAATAAAGAGCTTGTAATAACCCACAAGGCCTAGGAAAGTCCTTAGCTCCTTAAGTGTTTTTGGAATTGGCCACTTCACAACAACTTCGACTTTCTTGGAATCCATAGCAACACCATTTTATCTATAACATGGCTTAAGTACTTAATGCGCCCAGCTATAAAGGTACATTTGCTTCTCTTCAAAAATAAGTACTCCGTCTTGAGTATGTCAAACACTATTCTCAAGTGCTTAATGTGCTCTTCCAAGGACCTGCTATTGATAAGTATGTCATCGAAAAATACCAAAACACACTTCCTCAAATGCGTCTTAAAAATGTCCTTCATGAGTCCTTGGAATGTTGAGGGTACATTAGTCAATCCAAAGGGCATAACAACATATTCATAATGCCCTTCATGGGTTTCAAAAGCTCTCTTATATATATCATTCGGATACATCCAAAGTTGATGGAACCTAGATCGTAGATTAAGGTTTGAAAACCAACTCACCCCATTTAATTCATTAAAGAGGTCCTCAATGATAGGTATAGGAAATCTATCCTTGATAGTACGGTTGTTTAATTCTCTATAATCAATGCACATCCTCCATGAATTGTCTTACTAGTACTACGAGGGAAGCAAAAGGGCTATAACTATGCCTAATGACCCCGCTCTCAAGCATTTCCTTCACCATATTTTCTAAAACTATTTTTTAAGTATCTAAGTGCTTATAATGCCTAATATTTACTAGTTTAGCACCTTCTTGTAGGAATATCTTGTGATCGAATTCTCTTCTTGGTGGTAACTCCTTTAGTTCTTCGAATAGCTCATAATATTCCTCTAGCAAATCTACTATCTCAAGAGGCAAATGTTACTGCCCATCCTTAGACTCTTTAGTTTCACTTCCACAAATTATCCAGCATTACACATCTATATTAGGTTCAATCATTAAAAGCTTAAAAAGAGTTTGACCTTCAATTTCTTGTAGGTACTTAAGCTCAACGCTCAAAGTACATGGCTGCTGATTCTACATGAAATCCATGGTTAGGTGCTAAAAGTTCCAATGAATTGTCCCCAAGTGCACTAGCCATGGCATTCCCAATATAAGGTCATAACTAGAAAGTTTTAGCAATGACACTTCAATGGTAAACTCGATTCCTTACTTTTTCTAGGTAAAAACATCGATCCTCATGCTATTGTATATGTATGTCCCATTAGCAAGGGTTACCTTGCTTGGGGAAATTTCATTGAATAGGTACCCCAATCCTTTAGCTAGCCTATCATCTACAAAATTAGGAGAATTCCCCATGTTAATTAGCATATTGAGTCTCCTTTTTTTGAAATACCCAATAACCTTCATACTTCCACCTTCCCTATTTAGGTCTCCACTTCAAGCGCAAAGGGTGAGCTTAGATGGCTTAGTCTCTAATGCCTTTATAGTCTCCTATTCTGGTAGCTCATTATCTTCCTCCAATTCTTCTTCAACAACCAACATGTTGAGTCTTTTGTTTCTACACTTATGAATTGTTGTGAAGGGTCCATCACACAAAAAGTAGATCTTTTTTCCTTCTTTTCTCATCTAATTCTTCAAGGGTGAAGCATTTAACAATTCTCTAAATGCCTTAGGATGGGTTTTGGCTACAAGGTTGTGGAAAATTCTAGGTTACATTAGTGTTTGTAGGCGAGTGTTGTTGGTGTTTGGTTTGGGCCTTAGTTATGTTTTGAAAACTAGGTTGGTGGGCAAATTTTAGCTACTTTTTAAGGGTTAGCTAGGGTGAAGGCATCTTGTAGTGTAGTGGGTATGAACATTCGTACTAGGTATTAAATGTTGGGTTTTAGTCTGCTTAAGAAAAACTGACAAGGGTAGGTTCTAGTAGCTATATTAGGGCAGTAAGGTACCCAAACTCTTCCAAATACTCTTGAAGGGTATTTGTTTGCACAAGCTCCTTCAATTTAGCCGTAGAATCTTCGTAAACCTTCCCCTTGAAACTCTACAACATGATTGTTGCTAGCTCTTATCAGCTTAACTCTTGGGTATTATTGGTATTTTGTGAGTAGTAGTGATACCACTTAAGTCAATGAAGAACATTCTAACTTTCCACTCTTCAGGAGTCCCGTCTAACTCAAAGTATTGTTCTACCGTGTATAGCCAATCCTTTATCCCTTCACCATCAAAGGTTGGAAATTCAACTCTAAGGAGTTGAGTTTGTAATGGTAAATGGGTTAACGCTTGTAATACATTTTCTAACTTATATGCATCCTCTATTGCAGGTGACTTTCTCAAGTCGGGTGTAAAAGATGCAGTTGCAATTAGATTTGCAGGTTACTACGCTTAGAGTTTGGTAACAGACATATTAGTCTTGTGTAAACATTCTTGTGATCGACACATACTATCTTTAATGGGTTTTAGGCTCTTAGCTATGGTTACTTTGGGCTTCCCTTCAAGTTCGTCAATGGTGGCCATCACTCATAACTGGCTCTAATACCAATTGTGGTAAGCTCAAAATTTCACACATAAAATAACATACACAATTTACACAAGATAGAGAATATGGAAGAAGAATATTTTTGTGATTTTTCATTATATTTTTATGCACATGGAAGTTGTATTTATAAGTAATAGCCTCCTAATAGATAAGGATATTTTTGTATTGGTGCCCATGTGCCACCTCACCAATTAGTTACAAATCATATGTTGTAATCTACTAATATCTAAATTATAGAATGATGTTTTAGGATTGCTAACATCTATTTTTTAGCTATAAGATTGCCATATGCATGCCAACTTATTTATTTTAACTTATAAACTGTGTAATGGCCTAAGGGCCCATAGGGTCTCAACCCATCTAATGAAACATCTAATCCACATGAACAATAGAATCCTTTAGTGAATCACCATCGGAATTGAATTGGACTCCACCTCCCTTACATTTGTCTTAGTCTAACATAGATGTCTTACTCCCAACAAACCCTAATTGTTCTTGTCTCGCCACAAACAACCTTTATATCAAATTTCCTTCAATTTTCTTGTAGGATATCACTACATTTCATTTTAGATTGATGAGGAAGACAATTAACTATTGGGAAGGTAAAAGAATAATGTAAAAAGAAAAGAAAAGTGGAGGAAGAGAGAGAATAGAGAGAGCGAAGTGGGATATGGATATGTTGTTATGGGTGAGTGGGTTCAAATTTTGGATCTGTAAAAAATACTCTTCCTCAAATCTTTTGAAAAGATTTAATATTTATTTGAATATTACATAACCAGACCAACTAATCTTGATTTTAATAAAATTTCATAAAGCCAGATAGACTCAAATCATATAACCTACTGCTAAATAGTAAAAGAACAAGATGCAATTACTACTTAAATGAAAATAGAGAATAGTTAAATATTGCTCCACGATTTGCCCATCTAGTGGCTTTGGCACTGAACGTACCTAAAATGGATACTGTAGAACTGGGTGAATTTAACAATAGAAACATGTGACATTGCCATCATTCGGTAAAAATAAAAGAAAAATAACATGTTAGCCAACCATTTTACGGAAAGGATGAAAAATAAATATTATTTCTTAACCCAATTATGATGAAAAATAAATATCTTTAGATGTATAGATATCTTAGCTTGAGTATAAAAATATGACAATACAGAACACTTTCTTGATGTTTAAGCCTTTTGAGACTATACATATTTATAAATTTACCAAAGAATCCCGATCTAATTAATTTTGTAACTAGGGACGGGTTTAGTGAGGGTCAACAGGGCCCCCGACCCCCAATCTTTGAGAAAAATTAACTATTATTTTTATATGAAAAAAAAATTAAAACATGTTTTATATATGTATGTTTAGAAGAAGTAAATAACACGAATGGTTAGTTTAATCCTTGAGGATAAGGGTTTAATTCTCATCAAACTTATTTTTCACCGACTCTTTAAGAAATTGCTTTTCACTTTTCTTGTGTTCTTTGTTTCTCTACTTTTTTCCTAGTTTTGTCTTTTTTCTTTTTTTTTTTTTTGGTTTTTCCTTTCATTCACATAATTCTGAATAACATATTTCCATTTCCATTATTTTCTTCTTCTTCTTCTTCTTTTCCCCATAATTACATTATTCTTGAGTTTTTATTAATTTTAATACTTTGTACACAATTGTTAATATAATTTTAATAATAAAACTATTTAGACAATATATACAATAAGTTCCTAAGCAAAGTAACAACTATAACTTCCAACTACTCGAAAATATTAGAAAACCAAATCAAAAATTTTTATCTGATCCAATTGCTGATTATATTTTTTCTAAAAAATCTAGGTTATTTCTTTTTTATATTAAAAAATTTTCCATTCCCTTTTTTTTTAATGATGTCAATTTTGTATATATAAGATGTATCGCAATCCAATGATAAGTGGACATTTTTCTATGAGCATATCTATATTGACTTAAATAAGGTTACATTCAATCCTACAACTCTACAAAATTAATTAAATCAACTTGAGTTTTATTCGAATTTATTTCGATAATAGTCCAGTTGAGTTCGAGTTTGAGTTCGAGTTCAAATTACTTAAATAGTAAATGAAGTCAAGCTCAAGTTTTAAAATACTAAGCTTACTAAACTTATAAGCTTGTTAGACTTACGAACCTAATCGAGTTTAATATAATTTTTAATTTATTTAAATATAAGTTAATATGATATTAATTAGAAAAAATTTATAAAATATTTAAATTTAATTGAATTGAGCTCGAACTTACTGTATATATTTTTGAATTGAGTTTAAACTCAAGCTTAATATAGTTCAATTTCACTCAATTCAATTACACCCCTATTGTCCATATGATTTTCTACTAAGTAGTAGTTATAATTTGTTTTAGAAAATAAGTAACCCTAATCTAGAGTGTTTAAACGTTATTTTTCCTAAATTTTCAAAAACATTGTATTTTCCATGTATTATTAATTTATCGGGTATATGCATATTCAACAACTGCTTAGATATTCGTATAATTCATAAGGGCCTCATAAATTGAAGCATTGGTCTAATCTGCTCGAACAACTCGGGTTCAATCTTGAATGTGATGAGGGGAGTATTCTTCTGTGATAAATATCCTAAAATGGTATAAATTCGCTATTTTTAACTTGTTGAGGTAAAAGTAAATATATATATCGTTTAACAAAAGGCTCATATTTTATTGCCCAAAAGTGTGTGTGTATATATATATATATATATGTTTACACTGTACATCGATGGGGGTAGGTGTGATCCTGACCAAACCACTTTCGTCTCTCGCTACTCTTCTCTGATGTTTCCTACTTTCCTCTTCCGCTTCCCTTATATAAAACCCCATACCCGACTCTTTTTCTCTCAGCTTGAGGTTCCTTCTCAAGAGAACTCCAAGCTTTCATTTTCTCTCTCCCTAATTTTCACATTTTAAAATTAATTCACTATTTTCATTTTACTTCCATTAGGGGGAATAGAAAATAATACACATGGTCATGCAAGCACTTTCTCCATCCCCACCAATCCCAACTAATTTCAAGTCCCTAACTCGGCCGCCAACGCGCCCGAGCCAACTCATTCGATGCGTCTACCGCTCGGATCCTATCCACGTCCCCAACTGCGTCGGCCCCTGCCGTACCGACTGGCAGAGTTCATGCGCTATACTCGCCGGCAAAATCCTCTCCCAAGAAGCCGACCACCAAACTAACACCCCCGACAGCAGCGGCGCCGATCATGTCGCCGCCGTCAACGGCCACAACGCTGCCGTGGATCTCAACCTTGTTCCTATCGATACCGCCAACAAGAACCCTCCGGTGGCACCCCAACCACCTAAGCCGCTCACAATCACGGACTTGAGCCCAGCTCCCACTCACGGCTCACAACTGCGCGTGGCGTATCAGGGTGTTCCTGGAGCTTATTCAGAGGCGGCAGCCGGAAAAGCGTACCCGAAATGCGAAGCCATTCCTTGTGACCAATTCGAAGTCGCTTTCCAAGCTGTTGAGCTGTGGATAGCCGATCGTGCCGTGTTACCTGTGGAAAACTCTCTCGGCGGCTCCATTCACCGGAACTACGACCTCCTCCTCCGCCACCGCCTCCACATCGTGGGAGAGGTCCAGCTCCCGGTACACCATTGCCTCCTTGCCCTCCCGGGGACTCGAGTGGAATATCTCTCGCGCGTGATCTCACATCCACAGGCCCTATCTCAATGCGAGCACACTCTCACAAAGCTCGCCCCTCAGGCGGCTCGTGAGGCAGTGGACGACACGGCCGGCGCAGCAGAGTTCATCGCTACAAACAATCTGCGTGACACGGCTGCAATCGCCAGCGCACGGGCCGCAGAGCTCTATGGTCTCCAAATCCTAGCTGATGGAATTCAGGACGACTCGAGTAACGTCACGCGATTTGTCATGTTGGCTCGTGAGCCTATCATTCCTCGTACTGACAGGCCGTTCAAAACGAGTATTGTCTTTGCGGCGCATGATAAGGGCACCAGCGTACTTTTCAAAGTGTTGAGCGCTTTCGCGTTTAGGAATATAAGCTTGACCAAGATCGAGTCGAGACCGCATCGGAACAGACCGATTAGGTTGGTGGACGATGCTAACGTTGGAACGGCGAAGCACTTCGAGTACATGTTTTATATTGATTTCGAAGCTTCTCTGGCTGAAGTTAGGGCACAGAACGCATTGGCTGAAGTTCAGGAATTCACCTCTTTCTTGAGGGTTTTAGGGAGTTATCCTATGGACATGACTCCTTGGTGTCCGTCAAGAGGAGAATAGGGGGAAAAAGTAAAATTAAAAAATTATAGAAATATCCAAGAAAATTGCAAGTGTAATGTATTTGCACATTTAAATATGTTTTAATTTGCTCTTCTTCTTCTTTTTTTTTTTTTTTTCTTGGTTCGATTATTTCATTTTTCCGTTACATTATTCTTCTTCTCTTGTGAATTCTTCAATGGCTAACCTGCAAAGGGAAGGAGAAGAGAGAGAGAAAAAAAAAATGCGGTTGGTACATACATTAGAGAAGGTTCAGTCTTTCAGATTTATGTATGTACATGATGGAAAATAAACTATGAATGTTCTTGTCGAACTTTGTGGTTATTTCATGTAAGAATTCCAATACAACGATCCACTCAAATCTTTATTTTTTTGTATTATTTGTGTTTGTTTAGTGGATTAAACTTAACAATAACAACACGTTACAGTAAATTAATTTACTGCTTTAGAAATTTTTATTTCATTTAATATTATGGTAAAGAGGGAAAAAAAAATATTGGTAGAAAGAGAGCTAGAGAGAGTGAAATTATTAATATTAGGTGTCGAATGTTTGATATTTAGGTGTCATTATTGTCGAAGAAGTAGAACATCTTAACATCTCAACAGTAGTTATTGAAGTCACGTTCTTACCTAATTGACATTGTCGTCTGTCTTTCAGGAAATTGCCGGCGGATAGATTCGGCACTGAAAATTAACTGTAAGGTACGATATTATGTCTGTCTCTAGTTGGACTTCCTGTTGGTGTGGCTTAAAGGAAAAAATAAATTAAATTAAATAAATTTTAAATAAGATGCCAAACCTGAATCGGTATGTGTTATACATATATTTTATTTGTCTTCTTTCATAAGGCCATATAAATATAAATTATATGATTTCTTAGCTCAGAGTGTGCAAAACCTAACATATAGAGGTTTAAAACCATCCTACCACTCCACCAATAATCGTGACTACTGTTTTACCTACCACAATAGATGCTTTTTGGCCACTAATGATCAGAATTGTTTTGTGTGTGTGTATAGTATTAGCTTGGTAGCTGATTTGCATATTAATTTTTTTTTTTTTTTGTCGTTATCTCTTCTCATTACATACGGCTACTTATAGAATATTTAATAATTTTTTTATAATATATGATTAGGAGGATAACAAATGCGTTACCATTAAGAAATTGAGAAATTTTATCCCATTTCAGAATTTTGGTATACACAAATATTTCACGTTGACAACCTTTGCAGCAAACTTATCTTGCTCTAATACGATCGAATTTGAGATAAACCTAGTAATTTCCTCACGATATTGTTGATCCTATAGACTCAAAATAGGTTGGACAGATTGTATGTAGAAATGTGTTTATCTTTCATTGGTTATTCGACGTATGACATAGAGGACCAATATGCGGTTTTATTTTTCCATGTCTATTCTCCGCTATCTCATATATACATATATATATATATATATATATATATAAATAAAAGATAGACATAAATCTAAAATAAATCCGGTTGCACTGCACCTATTTTCTCCCTATAGAGTTATTTTTGCTCTCTCTCTTTGCAATGAATGTCGTCACCAGCATTGACATCTTTTGCCACCAATATTGAATCAATACACGTGACGTGAAGAAGACTCGCCTAGCTACTACTATTGCGGCCACACCAACCACATTTTATGATGCAGTCAATTCATTATTGATGTTTTAGTTTCCTATCGGTCTAAGACTACAGCATAACAAAAAAGAGAGGAAATAAATATAGTATCTTGTTTGATCTATATCGCTTTATTATTGGTATTTATGAGCCCTTCTAACTTTCATTTGTCCCCTTATTTTTTTTTTTTTACTTTCCGGTGTTTTCTACTGGCTGGGGATTGCTATGACAATTTTTACGCGCACGAATCTTTATGAATAACTTTTTTTAAACCAATGCCATGGAGAATATTTTTATCAGATCTCATTTTCTCAAATATTTTTTAATTTAAGACCCGGTGGAAGTTATTCATACGTAATTTATATGGTATTAGTTATTGTATGTGTATAAATATATATATATGGAAAAATACAGAAAAAGTTACTTATGTTTTGATACTTTTACGAAACATAGGACTTGTGTTTTTCCGTCTAACAACCTCATTATCTATGTTTTCTTTTTTCCTGCATGCAATAGTTAAGTGCTTTGTTAAAATGCCACCTGGTAAATACATAAAAAATTGAAAATTATATACAAATTCTCAAAAATCCTTTATCAGTCACTTGAGATTTCTCTCCTCATTTCAAAACCCGAGGCAAAGAACTTCCAAGTCAGACAAAAGAGAGGGATATAGGGTTTATTTTTTCGATCCTTCTGATTTGTGTGCACAATTTAGGGGCTTTTCTATGATCAGATGCATATCACATTTTGTTAATATTCCATATATATATATATATATATAAAAGTAGTTATTTCAATCTGTAGTCAATTACTTATCCATATTGGAGGCGAAAAATAATGTGGACAATAATATATGGTCTTCCTTTTTGTTTTTCGTCCCCACATTTGAGAAAACCCCTGTACTACCTACTACCTGTCTTTTTCATGATAGGCTGGTTATATTTCCTCAGTGTTCTCCACGAAAACAATCAGCAATAGACATGGTGGTTTGGTGGAAATTTTGGTTGTTTATAATTGAAATTAATAAATATTACATAAGTATAAAACATATAAAAGATATTATTAATATATTATTATTGTGTTAAATTTTAGAGATATGATATTATTAATGTATATATATTATATTTTTAAAATATGATATTATTACTTCTACTTATATCACATCTTTAAGATGTGATTTCTTTATAATAAGATAGTTACAGCAATTTCTTTGTAATTAAAAAAATTGCATCTTAAGAATATGATATAATCATAATATTTAGATAATATTTTTTATACAATTAATATTGATTTAATTTTTATTTATATATATAACAATGGTACCTAGCTTCAATGGTAGGCAAAAACCACTAAAATTTCTCTCTATTTCTAGCTGAAATTTGTTTTACATTTCCTCATAATTTATACTCACACTCAATGGTTCAATCAAAAGGAATATATAACTAGTACGGATCCGGTCTTTAAAAACCTATATATATATATATTCGATTTAACCTACATTTCAGTGATGGATCTCACGCACAGTTTATGCATGGAACAAATTTGTCTATACCATAAATAGTAACTTCTTACTTCTTAGGAAGCACTGTATAAACCTTTAGGTCTAACGAATAACCAAACTGTATAAACCGTTAGGACCCTTGAATAATTACATTTTGGTTCCCTATTCAGCATACCATTCTCTATCTCTTAAATGCTCGATTTCCTTATCATATGATTTTATGAGCGGATTACATCTTCGTCCTCCTTGGCATGCCATCCCTAGATCTTCGAGTTAGGTTGCCACGGTTAGCAATGGTGGTCGATATTTCAGGTAACAGGTGACTAATTCGTTGTTTTCACCCAATTAGCCGAAAATTTCCTAGCTAGGCTACTGATATCAACTTGACCTTCAGTTTCTTCCTTTTATATGCCACAATCACTTATCGTCCATAATTAATGTAAAAGTAGAATCAGTTATGTTCCACATCTCTATTCTCTACGATCACTTAAAGGCGTGACGGTGGAAATAAATGGATTTCATGATCTGTCATCCATCTTCAAAATCTTATATGCTTATCCTTTTATACAAATTATGATGATTTCCCCTATTCAATTTCTTAGTTGATCATATCATAATCCCTACCATCTATTTTGAGGTAGATGATATGCACCCTATACAAATACATGGCTCAGATTTTCGATTGCAAAGTCAAGGCAAGACAGATGGTACATTGCAATCACTCTTATGAGGAGCAGTCACGTCTCAAAATTAAAAATTCTGGGCAATTGATATCTTCAAATAGGTTTTATTAATTAATTTAGACGAAAAGTTGGAGCCAAGCTCTCTCTGTCAACTTCTTCATTATGCCTTCTTTCCAATATATATTAATGGCCTGTCTTGTTGCTGGTAAGTGTGAATAGATATTCATAAGCATAAATTTATTGTGATTTTCTGGCCAACTATCTATGCATTGAACTGTTGTTCTCGAGTTAGATTAGATGGATATTTTTATTGGGTTTATTTGTGGGAGATAATCTCATTGGAGAATTAGGAAAAAGAAAGGATTTTACTCTCAAGACGACAAAGTTAAATGTCAACTTGAATGTTGATTGCTAGAAAAGCCAATGTCCACACCAACCACCTAAACTCTCATTTGGTGTGCTTGTTTATGTTGGATTCGTTGCAGCGTAAGAATATGTATAAATTATATTAAAATTATAAAGAAAAAATTAGTTTACATTATAATCATATTTATTTTTATTAATCACAAATTTTATATCGTCTGTCGTGTCGGTTTTGTGCTTTTGTCGCCTTAACTGTGTTTCTAATAATATTGGATCCATTTTCATATTATTATATCGTCTCTAGAATAACCTACCCGAATGTATTTCTTGGAAAGAAGGAAAAGCAAGTTATAAATGTCTTGTGCTTCAATCTAGTTCATCTAATTTGTATGGAAGTGTTGTGTAATATTATGCAGGTTAAGAAATTCGGTTTAGTATAATTTGCAGACTAATATAAGCTGTGGATAAGGAGAATATGATGTACTAAATCTTTGAATTTGTATTACTAAAATCATAAAACGAATTTTAATATTCAACATAAAACAAATTGTGCATATGGCTTAATCATTTGGTAACATTTTTTATTTCGTAACACTTTAATATATACAAGTTAGATACATTAAGAAAAAACACGTAGTCAAATAAAAAAGTTTTAATGTTTTATTATTTTATATGTTTTCAGAACATATCATCGTGTAATTGGTAGTGTTATTAGGCCAAACTAAAAGATGATGAAGTCATGATGATTATGAATAAATTACATAAACGAAGTAGGGGTTAGAGAAATAAACAATGGAGAAGGGTTTGGTGAGCAAAGGGAAGCATGAAGAAATTGGTGTGGTAGGTGAAGAAGATGAACTCATTGGTGGTTGAAAGATACGCAACTTCAATACATGAGGCCCACAGCACGTCCGACTGACGTGTATGTGCTTATTAGTTACTGTTGTTTCAATTGGATTTTATTATGAAAAGGATGATGACATATTAACATTGAACTTTAGATGTCCAGATGCCCAAAAAAGAATTACTTCAGATGTCTCGGATGCCAACCCGCAAATATTAATCCTAAAAACACAAAATAAAGGCCTCTTTTTGACCAACATATTACAAACTTCAGATAAGATAGGGATTTTCCTTGGATCTTTTCTATTTTTTTATGCAATTAGTATTACCATTTATTTCTTCTTTGATTTACATTCTTTTAAATCTAAATTATTGAATAAATCTTGAATTTAATAGTTTAAATTTTAATACATTTGAATAAATAGTAAGATAGAGATAATAAATAGTGTCTTTTGTGAAATTTCACACATACTCGTACTTTATGGCTTTTAATTGTGTCATTGTATCAATTCATGCAATACATTAGTGTTTTATCATTTTTTAAGGTTGAAATCTATCCTCTGTTGCATCTAATATGGGTAGGTACAGGATAAGATTCATTGTTGTGCTCCATCGAATGGGTACATTCAATTGGGTTTTTTAAGTATTTAGTTACTTCCAATTTTTGCATATTCTATTGTTTTTTCGTTGTCTAAAAAACCAAACTTACCATCTTCAAACCATAAGAGCAAAATGATAGGACAATCAATACAAGTGTAGGAGTTTACGACAACGTTATCAATATATTTAGTATGAAAATTTTTATATTTAAAATTTTATTACTTTTATTATCTTTGACAATAATATTTATATATATATATATTAATATATTAATATATTTTAGTAAGTATCTTATGGGTTTAGGAAGATATTTTAATTTCCTTTATTTTAGGAGATTTATTAATAGTTGTTGGATTGGGTTCATATTGTAAGACTTGTGATTATCTTATCTTTATATAAACAATACTCTTTTAAGGTTTTAAACAATTAAGGGATGGAATATTGAATTTTTTGAGATTTATTAATAGTCGTTGAATTGGATTCATATTGTAAGACTCATGGTTATCTTATCTTTATATAAATGGTACTCTTTTTAGGGTTTTAAACAATTAAGAGATGGAATATTAAATTGAATAAAATTTTCTTCTTTTAACAGTAGAGTAATTCTTCCTATTATCGATGATATGAGTCTATCAATAAAATTCATTGATGATGTAAAGCCATCAATTCTTTCTATTATCTTTCAAGATCTTAGGAAACTATATCCATATTATTTCCTTAGTCTTGGTATTTCTTAAAATACATCCAAGAAACATCTACAAATTATAGAACTACTTCACTATTATCAATATTTGTTGGACATGAATTCCAACTACTCCAAGGATATCACGATTGCAAATTTACAATAAGGCCTTAAGCAAAACATAGGTTAAGAGGCCTTACAAAAATTAGTAATTAATTCATAATTGGTCGATCTAGAGACGGTTTATAAAATTTAGGGCAATCGTATAACTCATTCGATTGAGTCAGAGTTTTACAATGAAGTTAAAAATATTAGTAAAAATGATCTCGTAAGTTTAGAATTAAGAAAATAAAACAATAAAATAATTAAATATTAAATTATTAGGTTATAAGTATATTATCCGTTATTTATCAGAAACGTATAAAATAAGTTCCGATAATTAACGAATCGTTAAAAATAGATAATATATAAGTACATAAATTAATAAGAAAAAAATGAAAAGTTTAATGATTGAGATACACTTTAGAAAGTATAAATTATATCAACGTCCTTAAATTAAGTTGAAACCTCATAGTGAAAGTAATAAAAATTTAAAATAATAACTGTATAGTTTTAATATCTCAAATTAAACTCATTTATATATGGTTTGTTAAAATTATTAAGTTTATTAGGCCTAGCAATTATATTGTAGAGTTTTATAATTTTAGATATAGCATATGATAAATCTTTTAAAATTAACTACATGATCTTAATAATTAATATTAATGAATAAAATATCATACAAAATATATATAAATAAATCTCAAATAATTGATGGAACATATCCATATATATCATATATTAAAGAAAAGTGTAGTTAGTGCTTTATTTTGGAGCATAAGACTAGTGAAAAAGTAGGGCCAAAAAGTTCTAAAAAAGTTATGAGCAATAGTCTTATAAAGTTGGATTTTGAAAATAAGTTAAAATATAACTAATATAGATTATAACGTAAAGTTTATTGGGTTAAATTTTACTTAGTATAGAATAGAAATTTTAAATTAGATGTATAATATAATATTATACTATTTTTAAAGTACATTATGAAACTTTATAAATAATAAATCATGATAAAATTATATTAAAAGTATAAAGTAATATTGCACTAACAAAAGGAAAAAAAAAATAATGAATACAATACTTTAACTACCTTAACTAAAGCCAGGTAGTGAAGTTTCCTATGCAAATGGCTTAAGCCATATGTTGAACCATAATGAGAATCAAAGAGATGCGAGGGTAAGAGTGAGAGAAAGAGAGAGAGAGAGAGAGGATGGAGAGCAACGAAGGAAGGCAAAAAAAAAAAAAAAAAAAGAAAGAAAGGGAAGAAGAAGAAGAAAAAAGAAAGGTAAAAGAACAAAAAGAATTAGAGGATTCAAATTTTTCTGGTGTCCAGTAGTTCCAGAAAACTTTGTTTTCATAATTATAGGAATTATTTCTTTTAATTGATATTCAATTATCATAGAAAAAAATATATCCGTAATTCCGTTATTTTCCTAAATTAAATATTTTATTTGTACAATTACATAAATTTCATCTTTTTCAAATTTTAAACTTAGAATATTAATAGTTATATTTTTATTATTTCCATTTAATAACTCGTAAAGGAACTAGTTAAATATATATATTTGTATAAATCATCTTTTCCATATATATATAAATAAGTCATGTATTTAAAACTATTTATGATAATTCCACATATAAGATAATTTACGCATTATATAATATTTTAAACATAATTAGTACTATTTAAAAAATTATACACACATGTTATAGACATACATTACTTATTGAATGATACTTTTGCTAATAACATTATGTTAAAATTTTTTATATAATAATAATAATAATAATAATAATAAGGGTTATATGAATAATAATATAGAAATCATGGTACATATTTAACATGTATATATGTAATAGAACAATATATATATATATATATATTTAATAAAGATTTGATTATAAGAAATTTAGAACTTAAACAACTAAGTAAAATTATAAATTTAAATTAAAAATAATGATTTGAAACTTATATGTAATAAATGAAGAAATACTAAAATGATATTTATATTATAGGAGCGAGCGATAACAATACAACTCATATCAAACTTAAGTGAGCAAATTAAAAACTTTAGGTAAGTTAGGATTCATACTTTGTCGCATGTTGGAGTACTATATTATAGTACTTGGAGACTTAGGAGTGCTTTGGTTATGCTTATAACTTAGTGAAATGTGCACATACTTTGTGTGTGATTATTACTTAAATCGTAAACTTGAAGTACTGCTTTATATGTTCATATTTAATTTGCATTACTCTATCAAATGATTAATCACCACTTAACTAGACGTAACTAAATACTAATCTTGTACTAACTGGATATGTATAACAACCACAAGGGGGAAACGATTAGTATTCTCGGGCCAAACACGGACCTCTTTCAATGAGGATAGTTGAAATGATTTTTTTCCCATCCTTAGTCGAACTAAGTGACTAGCAAAGAGTTTACAGTAAGAATGGGGTCATAGTTCGAAGGTGGTCATGGGTGGAGGGTGTACTCCATTATATAAGCCCCAATTTAGTTTTGATTCATGAATGCATTACGTCAAACTTCTCAACCTAGATTAAAGCGAGTGTAATTCTCTTTACATGCTAGGTGACTCGACTTCAAATCATTAAGGTATCTTTGGGGCGTGACAATTCAAGGTTGGTATTAGAGCATTCTACTAACTAGAAGGGTAAGTCCCTACCTAGTAGTTGTCTTGGACCTATATAATTAAACTAAAAAGGATATTAGCTTTGTAATGGGGGTAGATTGTAATTCTCTTTACATGCTAGGTGACTCGACTTTAAATCATTGAGGTGTCTTTTGGTGTAACAACTTAGAGCACGTCAAAACTTTGAAGTTGAGCATGATTAGGTTGGAGCAATCTCAAGATGGGTGAATTACTGGAAAGCCGTTATACTAGGGGATAAAACTGTGAGCGTAGAAGCAGAAAATATCTCAATAAGAGGAGTTACAATAGAGTTGTTATAGTTAATATCAAAGTATAGTTCTAGTAAATTCCTTTTAAAGTGTTATAATTAAAAAAAGAAGACACACTTTGAAAGTGGGCAGTAAAGGATTGTACCATAAATTATAAAGTAAGAAGTGACTATAATTCTGAACTAATATAAATGTTAATTAATCTTAAATCCAATTATGGGATCACATGAAGAATTAATAGTTAGTTAAATAATTCAAGTAGAATTGAGAAAAGTCTCTTATCTAATACAGAGCAAAGATGTGAAAATTATTATTAGAAATGGTTACTTGGGATATGTTCAATATCGTAGATTAGACTATTGAAAAGTCCATTAATAGGATGTATTATAGTTGATGAGACTTATAGACAATAATGGAGATTGAATTGAGTCTTTAAAATAATAGATATACTAAGATAATGCCGTTGATTAAAGATAGATGGAAAATAAAAGGTTATAATTTAGAGAATGTTAGTAAGATGCCTTAGTAAGGGTAGAAGATAGAGACCTTACCCTATTAATACAACTTATATTCTAACTAGCATATTATGTATCTTTAGGCATTATTGTTAAAGGATTATTGACTGGTTTCTTATATTTTTCCAGATCAATTGGAGTAGGTAAAAACAACCCTTAAGGCTAAAAGGATCTCACCTTAAACTAATAGTTTGATGAACTGCTAATGAATTAGGAACCTAAAGAATTCCAAGATAATATCAGCATGGTGTTTAGTATAAATATAAGATAGTATGGTAGAGAGTGGAATAAAGCATAGTGTAGAAGAGAATATTGAAAAAGACAAAACAATGAGGGGAAAAGTTAGAAGTTGATTTAAAAAATGAATCAGAACCTAACTTAGAAACAGACCTTGTACAAAGTGAAAATGTGACATATAAGATAATAGTTAATAATGGCATTAAGAAATCTGATAATGATAAGGTATATGAAGCAATTATTATTTTAAATTTTCTATGGAGATATAGAATACTAAATCAATAAGCGAAAATAATGATGATTTAACTGGAGGATAAATATGGTGAAATTCTTTTGAACAAAAGGTTATTATTGGTAACTTGGATGATGGATATATTATCATTAATGGTTATGTTTAATTGTGATGTTAGAGTTAATCCTATGTTAATTGTTCATTTATGTGAACATTTTGCTGATCTTTTAATAGATATTGTTGTACTACTTGACAAATGCATATTCTTTTGGTTATGTGCATATGTTATAAAATTTTTATATACTTGCAGTTAGGGATGTAAAAGGATCGGAGGTATTTTGAGTACCTAATATTGAAAGTCCTTTGCATATGTAAGAGTGGTTGTAGAAACTGTAATATGAAACTATAATCAAGTTATGAATCATTCAGCCCTTAATGAATAACGAATTGAAGACTTATATCTTTAGAGTTGTAGACAAGTACAAGTGAAGCAAAATAAGTTAGTGAGATCATTATGTTGTGTTAAGGCAAATGAAATGACATTATTATGTAGTACTTATGTTTTGTTATAAAGGATGAATAATTATTAAATGGTACATGAGGCGTGAAATAGGATTGTTAGATAAACTATGACTAAATATGTATTCAAGTACCTTAAAATAATAGTAGTAAAATGAGTAACGATTGACAGTCAAAATGAAAATTAAAGCAAAAGGTTTAGAGAGGATCAGGACTTTTAATCAAAAGTTTCCTCACTATTCCAAGATCAATCTAGGTAAAACATAATTGCTAGGAAGTGAATTTTATAAGAAGGTTACCCATTGGTACATTTATTATAATATGATGACAAGGAATAATGATCTAGTACCTTGCTATAAAAAGAACTAGAGGAGCTAAAAGGTCTAAAGAGGTAAAAGGAGTGTGGATAAACTTTAAGGAGATGATAAATTGTTTGAGTTCACCAAGCACTATGGTATCATAAGATAAGATGAATAAGTCACTTTGAGTGATAATTTGTTTATCAAAGAAAAAGAAGCTTTAAACTCTTGGAATTTCATAATATCAAAGATTGGCTCATGGTACAATCATATTGAAGATAGCACTATGAGTAGTAGAAAATTTGAAAACGAGGCAATTAAAAGAAAGGATTGGATTACTTAATAGGTGTTTGGTAATAAGTTGGAAATCATTTTACAATGGTATTTAGACAAAGACAATATGGAAACTATTCCTTAACAAATTTGGTTTAATAAAGTGCTATGAGTTGGAAAGTTATTGTTTGACACCTATTACTGAAGTGATGGATAAGAAATATTGATTTGAGATATTTATGTAAGGGATCCAAGTTTCAGAGAGTTAGAAGATAAGTAATGAATTTTAATTAAAGATAATCACTTCCTCTTAGCTGAGTGATAATAATAAAAGTATTAAGTATTGGAATAAGGAGTATGTTATAACCTCATATATCGTATTTAACTTAAAAGAGAAATACTGTAGAAGTATAAATCACAAAATTGTAAAGGTATGGCAATGAAATTGGTTAAGAGTCATTGATGTTGAACGAGTGAATGTTCTTCTAAGACATTATCCACATATAGAGAAGGAACTGGAGATATAAAGGAATCCAATCCTGATAATCTAAATGCTTATCATAGAAGATAAGTTAGATGATTAAGGGACTTACACTAAAAGATGAAAGAATATTATCATGATGACTATATAATAATTTAGGAGTTGAAGGTAAAATCACAGTAGGTTTTATGATATACAAGTATTTGGATCCCTAACTTTAAGGTAACGGCTGACATGTAAGTTGAGCCCAACTAGTTAGAATTCAAGTTCTATGAATAAGAGAATTGGGTGATAATCATAAGAATAATATACAATCATTGCATAATATATGTATATATAAATGGAAATGCGGTTACAATATTGATATTGAGGTGTTTATATCTTGCAAGACAAAAGTCGGTGGATGAAAAATAATTTAAGGTGATTGAGATTATCATTATCTGTCAACTTATAACTTATTTTTAAAGGAAAGATATTAACTCAAAGAGCTATAGATTATGGTTAAAATAGAATCTAGGAGAAAAGCTACTAAGGGTAGGTAATTAGAAGCTTTATGGATATTTATATGTAAAAGACTAAGGAAAGTATCAAGAAATACTGGATCTACTAGTTTTATATAAATATTCAAATATATTTCTGAAGATTTAGTTGGTATAGCTTGATCCTTAAAAAGAAATTGAACTTTATGATTAAGTTAGCCAAGAATCAAACATATAGCTAAAACCCTGTATTGAGTATTACAAATGGGTCCTTAAAAGTTAAAGGAGTGGCTTTAAATAACTATTGGATAAGAAATTTATATGTGAAAGTAATTATTTACGAATGATATCTGTATTATTTGAAGAGGACAAGATATAGGGTGCTGGGAAGATGGGATGAAGGATCGAGTGAAACAATTAAAATAAGTATTTTTAACTCTAAATTCAAAAATTGTTTAATTAATTATAAGGAGCAATAGTATTTTTCCAAAGTAACTTTAGTTGGAAAGTTATCGATTTCATATTAAGTTGGAGGAAGTCTCTATGTCCATAATATAATATAGATATTACTGAAGTTAAGCAACCATAAGTGGTATGTCAAATTGAAGAAGTATGACTTTTGGATGGAATAATATTTCTTTCCTCAAATGAGTTCTATGTAGAGAAGAAACTTCCAAAGATACTGAAAATGTTAAAGTGGATCAAGGAAAGATAACTAACAAACACTACTAAGAAAGAAGATCTACTGAGGCAATCGGATGTACGAGAAAAATATGAAACAACAATACACTTCATATGAGCAATTACAATAAGAAATCCAACAAAGGAATGGCAAATTTGAAATAGTGAAATTCTTGTTTGTTAAGTTTCTTGTCATGCTAACCCTATAGGTGTATTTCATCTTGTCGAGTCTTGTCAAGTAATGAGTTATTATCAATACTACCCCTCTTAATGAAGTTGTTGGCCAAGAGTTATATTCATTCTTATCGAATCAAGTCAAATTGAGTGGATCCAAATTTTCAACCATCTCATTTGAATCTGGGATAGAGGAAAGTCAAGATTTGCTAAATTTACTTCTATTAACCCTATACTAAGCTGTTTGAGGGAAAAAATTGAAAAAAAAAAAAAAACTACAACAACAACAGCATAGTTATTATGAGTAGAAGATTATGAATAAGAGAAAATGTTAGTGGCTTAAGGTGAACTAAAAACCATTGATGATCATGAGTAAAACCTAAGAATCCGTGAAATCAAGAACAAAATGGAAGCTAAACCAATAAGAAAATTTGTAAGGTTTTGGAGTTAAGTAATAAGATAGTATAATACAACTAAAGTATTGCAATGAAGGAATAAGGTATGATTGAAATCGAATTATCAAACGTAAAGGAAGAAACTGAGATTGAGAATTTAAGAGATAAATGAAAGAGTCAAAGTAGAGGCTTGGTTAGAGGAGGATTTAGAATCTCAATCAAAGGAGAGATTTAAAAGCCTAATGAAAAGATAGTTCTGAAGATACGAAATAAGTTGTAATTTTAAGAATATATACACCTCTTTCTAGAGAAGATTTGAAATACAGTAGTTTTGAGGATAAAACTATTTCTAAAGGGGGTAGAATGTGAGACTCTGCAAAAATTGGTAATTAATTCACAATTGGTCAATTTAGAGACGGTTTATAAAATTTAAGGTAATCATATAAATCATTCGATTGAGCTAGAATTTTACGATAAAGTGAAAAATATTAATAGAAACGACCTCATAAGTTTAGAATTAGGAAAATAAAACAATAAAATAATTAAGTATTAAATTATTAGGTTATAAGTATATTATTCGTTATTTACCAAAAACGCATAAAACTTGTTTCGATAATTAATGAATCGTTAAAGATAGATTATAAGCAAGTACATAAATTAATAAGAAAAAAATGAAAAGTTTAATATTTGAGATACAATTTAGAAAGTATGAATTATATCAATATCCTTAAAATTAAGTTAAACCCTCCTGGCAAAAGAAATAAAAATTAAAAGAAATAATTGTATAGCTTTAATATCTTAAATTAAGCTCATTTATATACGATTTGTTAGAATTATTAAGTTTATTAGACTTAATAGTTATACCATAGAGTTTCATAACTTTAAATATAGCTTATGATAAATTTTTTGAAATCTACTATGTGATTTTAATAATTAATATTAATGAGTAAAATGCCATATAAAATATATATAAATAAGTTCTAAATAATTAATGGAACCTATTTATATATATCATATATTAAAGAAAAGTATAATTAGGGCTTTATTTTAAAAAATAATACCAATGAAAAAATAGGTCCGAATAAGACTAAATGGAAATATGAGTTCCCAAAAAGTTATGAAAAATAGTTCTATAAAGTCGGATTTTGAAAATAAGTTGAAATACAACTAATATAGATTATAATGTAAAGTTTATCGGGTTAAATTTTAATTAGTTTAAGATAAAAATTTTAAATTAGATGTATAATATAATGTCATACTATTTTTAAAGTACATTATAAAACTTTATAAATAATAAATCATAATAAAATTATATTCAAAGGATCACGTAAAATTAGACTAACAAAAGGAAAAAAAAAAAAAGAATATAATACTTCAACCGCCTTAACCAAAGTCAAGCAATGAAGTTTCCTATGTAAATGGCTTAAGCCAATTGTTGAACCATAATGAGAATTAGAGAGATGTGAGGGTGAGGGTAAGAGAAAGAGAGGGTAGAGAGCGATGAAGGAAGGCAAAAAAAAAAAACAAAAAAACAAAAAAGAAAGAAAATGAAGAAGAAGAAGTAGAAAGAAGGGGGAAAAAAAATAAAAAAAGAAGAAGAAGAAGATTAGAGGGTTCAAATTTTGCTAATGTTCAATGGTTCCTGGTAACTTTCTTTTTATAATTATAGGAATTATTTCTTTTAATTGATATTCAATTATCATAGAAAAAAATATATTTGTAATTCCGTTATTTTCCTAAATTGAGTATTTTATCTTTACAATTATATAAATTTCTTCTTTTTCGAATTTTAAACTTAAAATATTGATAATTATATTTTTATTATTTCTATTTAATAACCCATAAAAGAACTAGTTAAATATATATATTTGTATGAATCATCTTTTCCATATATATATAAATAAGTCATGTATTCAAAGCGGCATCTAATTTATCTTACCATTAATATGTGTGGCACAATATGATAATTCCACATATAAAGTAAATTACATATGGTACAATATTTTAAATATAATTAATACTATTTAAAAAAAATACACATACACTATAGACATACATTACTTATTGAATGATATTTTCACTAATAATATTATGTTAAAATATTATATATATATATATATGTAACAAGGGTTATACGAGTAGTAATATAGAAATGATAATACATATTTAACATGTATATATATAATAGAATGATATATATCTATATATATAATAAAGCTTCAATTGTAAGAAATGTAGAACTTGAACAATTGAGGAAAATTATAAATTTAAATTAAAAATAATGATTTGAAACTAATATATAATAAAAGTATAAATATTAAAATGATATTTATATTATAAGAGCAAACAACAACAATACAACTCACATTAAACTTAAGTGAGAAAATTAGAAACTTCAAGTAAGTTAAGATCCATGCTTCATGGCATATTGGAGTACTATGTTATAGCAANTAAGTATCTAGATACTTAATATACAAATGAGTGAACCAAACAACTAAACTCTAATAAGTGCATGATTGAATATGTAGGTATATTTTTAATATTTATGAATGGGTGGAAATGTAAATACAAAAAAGAAAAGGTATAGAATACTTACAATTTTATTTTGTGTGTCTTCATTTGATTGCTTGTATACTCATTTTGAATTTCTTTTTCGAGTGGCAACATACATCTCCAAAATAAGTAGGTGGTGCTCTATCCTCTTCTGCGTTTTGCTAAATGAAAATATAAACAATATAATTACTCAAATTATGACAATAAATATATTTATATCATCACATAATAATAAAGAGAATACAAAACAACCTTCTTACTAATTCATTTCTCACCCTTGCTAAGTCCACAAAATATTATAAAACATGTTATTCAAATTTAATAATTTATTCTCTAGCACAAAAAGAAAAGGTAACAATTTGTCCAAAATATGCACTGCAATTATTATTAATTATATATCATGGTTTAATATCTTCTTCGTTCCTCATGTTTTCAATTTCATTATCGTCTTCATGATAAAATACCACCAAAAGAGCAACAAATTGCTTATTACTTAGATCTCCTATAACACAAAATATATTAAAAATTAAAATAACATTTTTATAAACATATAATATACATGATAGCTTATCTACTAAATCACCTGAATTAGATAGTAAGTCTAGAAAAAATCTTTGTAATACTTGAAAGAGTTTATTCAATTACAAGAACAATAAAATCAAATCAGTTAAATAAATATTAATGAAGAGGAGATATTTAGCTCATTATAGGAAATAAAAATTTTTCTCCAATTGTAAATGATATTCATAAAAAATTCTAATTTGAGCAATATAAGATTAATATAATTGAATCCCAATTTAGTTTTTACCAAAAAATGCATTAAAGCTACAAATCAGCAACACAAACACTATTTTAAGAAGAAACAAACACTTTAAAATGGAATGAGAATTACAATTCAAATGTAGATAGGTTAAAGTTGTACTTTGTTATCTTAAGCTATCTGTAACAAACCTAGTTCTTTTACCTAGTATCTTACCTTTTACGTAATTCTATCTCATTTTGTCTCAATCTTTCAATTTCCTCATTCTTGGAAATCTGGTTTTACTTAGATTTTCTAATAGATGAGGGTTCATAACCTTTACCATGATGGTAATTACTCATAGTGTTTGCATTCATAAATTTATCAACGATCTTCCTGGAAGACTTAGGCATTTTAGAAGATTGCGATTCTTGAAATAAATGTAGTATCTTCACTTGTATCATTAATAACAAAAAGAAAAGCTATAGTCAGTACATTTCATAATTGATAACAAATTTATAATAAACAAAAATACTTTATACTAACATAATCATCAATGGCTTATTGAGAGATCCAATTGCTAATACTATCTGATGTGGGCTCATAAAATTGTGTTTGCTTGAAGAACTCAATAGCATCAGGTGGTAGACAGTATTGCTTAATCTAATTACACAAGCAGTAAAATAAATAAATACTAAACTAAACTCAATATCAAATACATAGAATTACATAAAATACTTACATATTCAATCCTTTTACTTTCAAAGGATTTAGTCTCAGCCCTATGCAAATATCTAATACACTTGCTTCTCTTCTAATCATTGACTTGGTTTTCTACCATTCAAAATAAAAATAAATTTTCAAATCATTTTCTCAAATCCCAAAGAAATACTACTTAATAAATAACAACTTACCTTCCCAAATGGCATTTCGAATTCGAGAATTTCCATCTCTTATTTATATTCATAGTTTCACATATCAGTAACTTCCTTCCAATTCTCATCATTGTAGGGCTTAGGTCAAGCTTTATCATTCTTAGTCTGCCATTTCTTATGACTATTACATCGACTTTTTTTCCATAAAAAGTGTCCCATCCATTAATCAGATGTATGACATTTTTTTTTGGACCATTCATAATGTTGTTAATATTGAGTCGATTCTGTAAAAAAAAAAAAAAAAGTAAGTAATTATTATTAAAAGTAGAGGATAATTGATAAAGGATGAAGTAATAACATCCAAATCAAAGTAAAATATAGTCTAAAATTCAAGACTTTGGTAATATTGCATCTATTAGATGACAAATACAATTTTAAATACTACTAATATGAAATTGATACATTAATAAATGCATAAAAAGCTAGATACATTATTAGCCATATGATAAATATCACTTAGATTTAACATAAATATAGGAAATTCAATTAATCATTCAATAACATTATATTCAATTAACTATACATTAACAAGAGATTCACATTTACTTGTAAGAATTACAAAGTTAGCATAAATAACAAGTTATGTACACAATGTAACATTTACCTGATATTAGTGGCATTACATTCAACCAACCACAAATCAAGGATAGATCCACATAGTCAAATATAATGAATTTTAAAATAATCATAATACTAAATTGTTGATATCTATATGTCTATTAACCACTTTTCATTTAAATAAAATATATAATGATAATTTTGTGCGCAAGAATATGTCTTACATATATTTCTAAGAACATCAATGATATTTATCCATCACTTACATTTAACTTATCTATATATAGTATATTTGCACTAAATAATAGTTAAAAACATATCTCAAATATAAATTGATAATTTTATAAACAAGATTAGGTAAATTATAATAACTAACTAAAATACAAAATAGTACAACCACAAGCAAAACCACCCCCAGCTACATACATGCTCTATCAACCACTACTTATAATGGCACCCTTCATACATATGCAAATTTCACTTACCTTCAAGCATGAAGGGTATATAAATAAACGAAGATACAATATTGAATTATGACATTTAATGTTACATGCCTCCACACTTGCTTAAGCTCTCTTCTTCTTTGATTGGGGAAATTCTCTAATGGCTCTTTATATGAAGTGGTGACATGTTCTTAATAATCATTCCATTCTTAAAGGCTAACTCTGATGTTTGAGCTAATGTAACTAGATAGCCTATAGTAACATCAAACTCTATTACCATCTTACCCTTCTGTTTATTATTTTACTTCTCTGGTGCTTACCCTTGATATGTGTCTCTTATCGTAAGAGGATGATTTATCAACGTTAGCTACAATATGGGGGATAAATTATTCCGTAATATTTATAAACTTTTATTTAGCAAATAATATAAATAATTAAACTTCAATCAAATACACAAGGATAAAATAGAAGTAAGTGGAGAGCTATTCAATTCGCTCTCATTTACAATGTTATTGGTTACAACATGAGTATACATAAAGGAGGCATCTATTATAATTGAATTATGTGTCAAAGAATTTGATATATTTTGCAGAGGTTATCATGAGGAAGCCATTGATTGTTTGATAACTTATAGAGATAGACGTTCTTTTCACTCAATATGTTGAGAATTTGATTGAGCATTATCTACCAATCGAGTGTCTCAAGAAGTCATTCCTCCTCTTCTTTGTTTACACTTTTACCTTTCAACCATTTTAATCTTGGCATTAAACATTAAAAAAATTAAATAAAGCAATGTGAATATAAGCATAACAAGATAATAAATGAATACTTTTTGTATAACCACAGAGCAAAATAATTTAGCATTTTATTTAACTTGATTCAAGTGTTGGCTAAGGTTTTGTAGCATGACAATAATATTAGTATTAAATTATATATATTTTATCCATCATATCCAATTGTATATATACCTATCTTTCTTTTATTATAATCTCTTGAACTCATACTTGTTATACAAACATCATTGAACTAGTAGGCTAATTACATTCACATAATTAAAACATCTTATAATCTTCATCACTATTATTATAGTCAATAAGTGTATCATCCGCTTCATTATCTTTATCTTGATCATCATAACTGACATCGACATCATGTTGTGAATTATTGGATTACTAAATTGTCCTCTCTACAGCATCTCCAATAATAGTCTCAAGGTATACATCATTTATGAACATCACATCTATATCGCAATCAACTACAGGAGATGCCACATTTCTTCTTTCCCTATCTTACACAAGTAGGTCCTTTTTACTCCCATTAGCCAATTGAGCCTCTAAATTAGCAAATAAATTAACATTACTAATAAAAGAGCTCATATCATAGAGATGACAATGCTTAAAGCGTTGCATCAAGCGACAATCATTTCCTAATTTATTTCACTTACGATGCCAAGACATATGGGTCACCTTTGTACCAAGTACGTATGACCTTACTATTTTTGAACCTATTATCAACTCTTATATTGCAATGGTGTTCATTTGTGTCCCACCATTTACACTAAAATAAGAAAACTCCTTTATATTAAATATATAAAAAAAATCATATGTTTATATGTATGTATATGTGTATGTTAAAAACCCATAAAACTCTACTAAAGAATTCATGGCATGTTGGTTCCCCTCTACAAGTACTCTAGTATTTTGTCTTTTTTCGAGTATCAAAGTTGAATATGTGATATTGGATGTCATTATAAATCTATTTTTTGTATTTCTTGAAGCACAAGATTGGTACACTTAATGATGTATACAAGACACTGATGATTAGATCTAAACTTTCATATAACGTACTCATCAACAACAACATCAAGTGAACTATAACATTAGATGCATTAGGGAAATATCCTTATTTGAAAGTAAAATTACATTCTCTATAAATTATTAATGAAATTCTCATTTATGGCATCAATCAATGTCGCCACCATGTTGTGCACATAAGATACTTATATGTTCTGTATAACATGCTTCAAAATCAATGTATAGACATATTTACATTATCTCGTAAAATTTAAATTACACTAATTAGTAATTACTCCAAATAAGGTTTAACTTTTGAATAATTGTTAATAATGTATCACTTAGCTACTTTTACCTCCTCGTTTGATAATGCCACATTTGTGAGAGATGAAATATAACTAACCCCTATTTCTAAAGGCAATAATACCACCCTCTTCCTTAGTATTACAATTCTTATTAGGATGATTGAACAATGTCTCGATGTCTTGCAAATGGAGGAAGTATCATGTTAAACTTTCATATACAATGTAAACTTCTATAATTGAACCCTTCGGATAAGCATTGTTTTTTGAAAAACTCTTAGAGAAGTTTAAGTATCTACATTTAACAAAATAAATAAGTAATAAAAGGCTTGAATAATACATAAAAATAATTACCTTCTACATATACATTCATACCTTTCTATAGGAAATATCCATCGATATGCAACAGGTTCAACAAGTAATGCTTCTTGAGGCAAATATTAGCTAAATGTATCACATTAAAGAAGGTAGGAGGAAAGGTCAATTCTAACTTACACAATATTGTAATAATATCACTTTGCATTTGGTGCACCTTATTGACATTCAGAATGCGTTTGCATAACTTCTCAAAAAATGACCAATGTTCAATTATAACCAAACATCTTTAGGTAACATGCTATATATGCCTTTAAGTAACATCCTTTGAAGTATTACGTGACAATTATGGCTCTTCATACCAAAAAGCTTTGTGCTTAAGTCATTTACACACCTACAAATATGTGATGCCTAATCATCGAGTAGCTTAACATCTCTTAAGAACTGATAGAATCTCCTTTTCTTTAAAGGACTTAATGTACAGCTAGCAAATAGCATTGAATACTTACCATTAGCTTGCTTCACTAGATATAATTTCTTTTTAATACCAAGATTCTCTAAATCAAGTATAAGTTCATAAGTGTCTTTTATCATTCCTTCGATCTTAAGTATAGTACCAATAAGATTATCACAAAAATTCTTCTCAATATAAATGACATCTAAATTATGTCTTAACATCAACTTTCACCAATATAGAGGCTAGAACAATATAGACCTTTTTGTCTAGTTAAGCTCCTTAGGATAATGAACCCTTTGAACTTTTCTTAAATGCTTGCCCATGCTATAAATTGCAATTGATCGAGAATTTCATTTCTAGAATAGTCTTAAGGAGTTTCACAAGTATTATGTCTTCCTTCAAATTTCAAGCTATATCTCCATCTATGGTCTATTGAAAGCTACATCCAAAGACCAATATAGCTAGTCTTATTATTAAGTCTCATTGATGTTGTTTGGTCTTCACATACTAGATAAGCATTATACCTCTTTGCATCCCATCCCGATAAATTTCTATATGTTGGAAAGTCATTTATGATCAAAATTAGAGTTGCTCACATGTTAAATGTTGTCTTTCAAATGCATCGTAAGTGTGTAACCCATTATCTCAAAGATCTTTCAATTTATCAATTAATAGTTGCATTTAAATGTCTATCTTCTTTCCAAGTACCTTAGGTCCTGCAATTAGCGATGACATCATCAAGTGCTCTTTCTACATGCAAATCCAAGGAGGTAAGTTATATGTTGAAAGCACCACTAGCTACCTACCATATGACTAACACATAGTCTTAAATGGACTAAAAGCATCATTAGCTAGCCCTAACCTAACATTGCAAGCGTCCCTTACGAACTCAAGAAACTCGATGTCAAAATTCATCTAAGGTAATCCATTAACAGGATGACTCATAAAATTTTCTTGTCTCTTATGGTTCTCTTTATACCAATGCATCTTTTGGAAAATTTTAGAATTCCTGAAAAGGTATTGTAACCTTGGATTTATGGGAAAGTAATGCAAAACTTCATAAGGAATAACTTTTCTAACACCATTAGACACCTTGTACCTCAATGCACTACAACTAAGACATTCCTTTAGATGCACCTTATCACCCCAAAAATAAGTAATAATCATATTGACACGCATGAATGTTAATGGGAATTAGGCTTTAGAACCAATTATGTGCTCCTAAGCTAAAGGTTTGGCTAACATGACTGAACGGATCCTTAAGTACTGCCCAACTCTAAATGAAGCTAACCTCCTTTATCGAGCTGATCTTATGATGCTATTGAGCTATCAATCGTTTTGTCTCCTGGTTAAGTAATGGCTAGATCCTACCTAACTACTTCAAGTCTATCGACCTCACTCTCCAACCTACTCCAAAGATCTCTCTCTTTATAGAATGAATGTCTTTGGAAAGGATATTTTCAAGTTACTACTAAAGAAATCCTTAAAGTTGACTATGATATCGAAAGCTATTAATCTTATCCTTACGCATCCAAGTTAGTTATGCAATACGCCTGCTAGGCTCTCTCATAATGGTATATGTCTAACCATACCACCTGACAAAGAATATTATTTTACTAAAAGGATTATATATTTGTCCTTCTACTTTTGTGATAGAATTATATAGTGTTTTACCTTTATTAGTAATTCCATATATTATGTAACCTTAGGGATTTCCAAGTATGAATACCCTTTATTAACATTTGTTATAATAAGAATTTTCCCATATTGTTAATGCTATTTCTTAAATTTCCTTCTCTTGCATTGAGATACCTATCTTTGTAGCCAATAGCAACCTTATTGTTAAAGTAAGGTTATGCTGGAGAGCAACCCCTCAAGTAAGGTTGTGTTAATGAGCAACCCTTTATCTCAAACTAGTGAGTCACATCTAATAAGGTATAGGTTCATAATTGCTTAAGTGATAAAACATCTCTACAAGTAGCTTACAAAGCTTAAAATCCATATTCACCTTTTTTTGGTAGTTACATCTAGATGACCCACTCACAATACGGTTAGTCCTCTTCTAAGGCACAGGTTGTGTTTTCCTATTAGTACCTATTTGAAAAGTACCAGGACTTAGGAATGAACTTACCATTAGGTACTACATCTCATAGAAGTTGGAGAAGTATGTCAAAAAACTTGTTGCTCCACTTGTTGTACCCCTTTAAGTGGAGAAGTTTCACTAGAAATTTAAATTTAGAAAACTTACAACCTAGATAAAGCTATTGCCATAAGTCAATTCTTAACCCATTTAAACAATCTTATGATGATCAATCCCACCTCTAAGGGCCAAGTCCTCATCTTGATTGTCAATGAATGCTTCTACATCTTTAAGCATCTCATCAAGTTTACTATTATCATCATCTCTTAACCCATTATGCTCCTCCTCTACATTTGATCTTATCTCCCATTCTTTACATCATCATCTACCTCAATCTATTGGAGATAATTCAATACCTAGCTCCTCTCCACGATAAATCTAACATTGATAAGTTACATCTACCTCATCTATGAGCAAGTAAGCTCTTATGACATACGTAAGATGTAATTTATTATTTAAGTATTTCCTACATAAACAATTTATTTTCATGTTTGCCTTGTACTTCAAGTGCAAGTATGCAAAAAAAAAACAAAAAAAAAAAAAGCTTCACACCATGCTGGTATGCCTTAGATTTGATGTCCTAAGTTATCCCACTCTTATCCATGTATACTAACATAATTCCAAACCACATCAGACTAAAGGATTAAAAAGTTTAGAAAATAAAATGGAGAAAGAGGACAAATAAATTTACATAGGTTATACTAATTAACTAACAAACGTTACAAATTCATTTAAAAGTTGAAAAAATTTTGAAGATATTTTTAAGAACACATCTGAATTAGCACTTTACTATTTGATAAAATGTAATAGGATACTTAGAAATATTCCCTTCATATAACAAACATGGGGAATGGAAATAGAAACATGAAGGTATGGAATCCACCTACCATAGTAATGTTCTTTTATGGTCTAAAGGGATTGTTTGTAGGTATTTATTTCTTTATTACTTCGAGTTGAGATATAAGCATATAACAAGGTTATAGGATGATACAATTTTAACTAATATAACTTAAGGAATATAAACATATAATAAAGGATAAATTTTAATTTAGTGTATCATGAACAAAACGTGGACCAATTCTTTATTTTTTTGGATAATTAAACTATTGATCAATTGAATCACATAAAGCAACATAGTTAAGTTCTAGCCATAACTCATTTTCATTAACCAACATTTCTTAACCATAGTTTCACATTTTAGTAAGAATATGAATGAATCCTATTAAAATAGACATAAAAGCCTTACCAAAACAGATTTAGAAACAACTATATTAATGTCAAGAATCAAATATGTAAAATAAGTAAAATACAAAAGATCTCCATTCTCTTTAACCATCATGACAGTGATACTGGATAAAAAATATAAAGAAAAAAGAAGAGGAAGATGTGTTTATTTTTATAATAGATCTTAATAAAAGAGTTGGTAACTTAACAACATAAGGCTTTCTTAGACTTTTTGCCACTTTTAAAATAATATTAATAGAAATATCAAGTTTTATATTATATGACATGTATTTATTAATGATACAAGTACATTTTGACTATTATTCTGCTACGTTAGAAAAGAAGCATCTAATTCTTTTGTTATAGTACTATTATGTTGTTAAAAATATATTAAATTGACCAAAAAATAAAAAAAAAGCTACACCAAAAAATTATAAGATAATTAAAAAAAATGAGGAACTACATTTCATGTTAAAGTTTATGATAGATAGTAACAAATAATAAATTGATATGTATATATAGAACTAAAAGGTCATCAAAATTTTTTTTCTTTCATGTAACTGAAAGTTAAAAAGGAAATAAATTATCTAATATAATCAAATCAACAACATGTTGAAACATAAAAATCAAAATCAATCTTGGTTTGGTTGACGAGGCTAACAACTATATACTGATTATGCAGGTGAAATGCGACCACTAGCTTTTCCATATGCCTATGTAGTACATGAGTAGATAGGTTGATAATTGCTAAGCCCCATGAAAAAACTCAAAACAGTTAGGGCTATTCATCTCAATTTTGACTAATGTTAAAATATCTATGTCAACAGTCTACAATGATAGAGATGAGGATTATTGTTATTTTGTATGGATCATTAATAAAATGATCCCTAACTTCTTTACTTAAGGAGTTTATTTTTAAAAAGGAAATAAAATTATAATATATCATAAGAAGTTATTTAAAATGGTTGATTCTTTTAAAAAATTCATAGAAGATTATCTAAAACATTTTAGGTAATTGCAATCAAATCTTAATACTTTCAATTATCAATGTATCATATATAAAAAGTTATTTCAAGGGGTAGCTTAACTTAGTTTCCCGATTCTTCTAAAAATCTATGTAAGAAGATCTAAAACTTTTTGGGTAATTGCAATCAAATCTTAAAGGAGAGTTGTTAATATTTTGAAATATCTAATAATTAAGTTATAAAGGACAGTTGCTTTCCTATCATCATAACATAGAAAGTTAAAAAGAAAAAAGAAGAAGATAATGACCAAAATTAGATTCATGAGGACTATCTACAATGATGAATAATTGTATAGCACAAGGAAGAGTTATAAAGTACCTGTAAACGAGAATAAAAATAAGAAGGAGATTGAAGATGGCATAGGCATTATAGTAGAACACAAAGACAAAGTTGCTCATGCTTTTTTATGGTTGAGCCCTTGCTCTAGTAAATCTATTATCAGCATTACTTATTTAACTCTTTAACTATCTTAAAACATTTTCTTAATAGATGCTTAAATTATGTCATATGACAAAATCTACATTAGAAGTCCCAATGGATTTATAGATAGTGTCTGTTTATATTAATTAGTCGTTGCATCACAAAGTGCAATAATGGAAATAGAAGCTCCTCATATTCATATGATGACTTCATTAAATATAAATCCAATTTTTGGCTAAAGTAGATAAAAATTTAAGTCCTCCAGATATTTAGGATGCTACTAGAGACCAAAGGACATCAAAGGACATCCATATTCAACACCATTTTGTGTCAATTTCTCTAGCTCAAAGCGAAAAGAATTTTGAGTTTTATTTGTTGGCTTAAATAAACAACTTTCTTCCTATTAGAGTGGTTTCCTAATTACTCTCAGAAAATCTTATACTTGTTGCTGCCAAAGGGTTTTGTTAAAGATAGAGTTACCTTTTCTTGGATTTGTAAATTTCCATATATGTCATTGCCATCAATAGCACAATTCATAAAATTCAAAGAATCATCTTGCTTTTTGTCTATCCTACTCAAAAACAAATTAGCATAAAAGTGCAACATTACTAGTGTAACTCCTGAATCACCCCAACTCTTTCTTAATGATTGCTTATAGAGCTATGTGTTTCAACTCAAGTATCAGGTAAAATTAAATGGTTATGTTGCTCCCGTTAAATTTAGAAGTATATTTGAGATATCATATGGGGAATGAAGGATACTTTGGATCCTTTCCTAACAAAAGGATATATCCTGTATGATGCTTGGAAGAATTAAAGAAAGAGAGATGTTGACTTCATTGTTCATATGCTACACAACTCCTTTTATTTTTCCTATTGTCTTATCCTTTATCTTGAAAAATAAGGAATGATGAGATTCCTTCTAACACTTTAGGGGCAAAAATAGACTAACATAATTAATTTAAACTTCTAAAGAGCATTTATATTTTTTGCAACTTTTACAATTATATGCATAAAGTCAAAAAGTTACTATATGATAAAAGAAATTCATAAGTAGGACTTTTGTAGGATAAAGCCAATATCACTTGGTTCACAAATTGATTTCTCCAAGATATCCCAAAGGACATAGAAGATTCGCATAATATGTCACAATAGGATATCCCAATCGCATAAATAGGAGAAAGAAACTATAGCTTTAGGCCTCCTACATCACCTCATAGCACCTTACTCCATCCTTTATATTCTTTTAGTTTTATCTTATCTCTCCAACCATGTCACTTAAAAAATCAAATAATTCTCTATTGGTGCTAAAATGCTTTTATACATTAGATAAATTCATCTAATAAAATTAACAAAAAAAAAAAAAAAAACCAAATTCATCCAATATGGAAAACTAGCTCAATCAGTTTAAGAAAACTAACAAGTTTGTTTCTCAGTTGATTCTCTTAAGAGAAAACTAAGAAAAATATTTCAGACCAAAACCCATTACTTACACACCCTAATGCACCAACTGCTTGTTATATCTAGTCTCTATTAAGGTGTTACAAAATAATATTATAGTAGCTTATGGAACTAAATTTGCTGCATAAAAATCACTTGAATAGATGACAAATCATACAAACCATCACTTCGTGTTGTTAGTTGGAATAGAGACACAAAATATATCATTTAAACTGTGAATAAATACTTATTTGAGAAAAACTATAAAATTTCGAAATAATCATGCCCAAAGCAATTGAACTGCTCTAAAGCCTGAATTCTATCAAACTGAATCTAAATTTCACAAACCCAATCCTAAGCAACGCATTGAAGATTTGTTTTCATAAAGGAATAAATAAATAAATATATATATATATTATATTAATATTGGAATTTCTTGAAGCATAAGAATTACACGTATACTACTGCTTATCCATGCAATATTTCCAACTAATGAAGCTTTTCTTCTACTTTTATGCAACACATTTGAGTAAGTGAGAGAGAGAGAGAGAGAGAACGACATAACTATTAGCATAAGCGATTTTTTATCATCTAGTGAAAGGAGTCTGCTACTAGAGTTAGAGAGGGATTGGGGTAGCTGGGGTCATGTTTGGGGGGGGGGGGGGGATGGCGGTGAGGTAGGGTGGGGTTGTATTAAGACTTAGGAGTGAAAAATTAGGGTATTCTATAATATTTTCTATTTCATTAATAAATTTGGGCTATAAAAAGGTAATCTTTTCCTAATTAAGGGTGGGCGAGGTTAGGATTGTGTTTTTCTTTTAAATTAAGGGTAAGAATTTGAATATTGAGATGGATAAATGTTTAGAGAGTATGACGGAAAAGATTTTATTTTATCTTTTTATGTTTATTTAATGAAAATATCATATAATGAATAGTATATGTACATCTCTAACATTTATTATAGATGTCACTAATAATATATTTTAAGTTATGTTTACTAAACATCACTATAATGTATAGGAATTAGTAAAGTTTGTAAAATTCGTAAATGTTATTAAATACAAGAATTCCTATAGTGAATTATATGGAGAAGCTTTACAATAAAATTTTAAGATTTAATGTCAGAAAAAATGTTAGTTTGATTATAGAGGTTGATAGGGTGGTTCGTAGATTGGTTAATAAGTTGTGTAGCCAACCCATTACACCGTATAAACTAGCTGGATAACTACTTGTTTGATTGCACACACTCTTACGTCAATCATCCATGTCTTCAAGAATTGAAGATAAACTTGCTTAAAGACCAATGAATGGTATAAGTGAAGGAATAAGTGATAGAATAAAGGAATTGTGATCTTTACCTATGTAAATTATTGATCAATGATATGTTACATAGTGTAGAAATTTATTTATACTATTATCAAAGACTTAAGCAAATCCTAAATATGTAGTTACTAATGGTTGTTGTTTATCCATCTAGAAATTGAAAACGAAAATGAAAATATCCTAGCCAATAATTACTTTGCTACTTGTATATCTTATGCTACGAGTACTAAGAATATGGGGATGTTAGAAGTACCAGTTGTGGCATTATAGCTAAATTATCCTACCAAAAAATATACAAGTGATGTGATACATAGATAAGGCATTGAACTGCCATGTGTAGATTGGTAGATTGTTAATTAGTTAGTTGTTATAATATTGATTAGTCCTTTAGAAAATAGTCATGATTAGCTTGCATGGTGGTATAGGATGCCTTTGTTGATGATTACAATAGATAAATTGTATCAACTATTGATATTAGCAACAAACCTAATATGAAACAACTTTTTTGTCTTCAAATGAGAATTAGATGACCCCTTCAAATTATATGGATATGTTAAGTGCGTACATGGTGTGTGCGTACATATGTATGTGTCTATATGTGTGTATGTGTGTGTATTTGTGCACATGTATGCCCATGTGTGAGTTTTGCCAAATCTATGTTACTCCAACTTTAGGAATGCTAAGATTGTATTCGTTGCTATAGTTAAGCATGTGAGTATGCTTGTGTATTGCCATAATCTAAGTTGTTCCATCTCTTCGGATGGAGAACCTATGTTGCATGGTACATTTAACGTAAGATAATAATCTATTGTTGAATTAGCAATCAAGCATATATACAATAGCATATGGTACAATTGCATTAATTTCAAGGATTGACAATTTCAAGTAGTACTGGAGTTTAAGTTCATGATTTTTAAGTGACCTAAGAAATTGTTATTTAAATATGCTAATATTGATAAATATAAAAAAATATAATACGTGCGTGTATGTGATTTTAGAATTTCAAGGGGAAAACCGAGTTATATTGACAAGAAATTTTTATGCCTTAGTACTTAAGAAGTTCAAATTAATAAGTCAATTTTACAATTAATTTTTTAAAAATATGTCAAGTAAATTCCACCAAGTTAATATTAAAATGGTGCTACTTCTAACAAGAGTTAATGGTTGTTTCTCTTGCAAATATTGACAAAGATAAGATGGGCACAAGGTCGTAATAATTGCTATTAGTATTAACTCCACTTATTCGTTCATAATGCATATGATCTCTCCTGTAATAAGATATGGCATGTGGGTTCATTTATACTAAGAAGCCAAAGTCTAATAATGGATTTTCACAATTCGCTATTTAAAGTTAATATATAGGAAAATGTTATATAGATCGATAATTATAAGACTTGAATAATTTAATTAAGTGTTTATATGATTCTTAGATATATAAGTAACTTGATGTTTGATCGAGAGTGCTACAAATTCAATGTTGAAATGTTCAAATAAGAGGGAAACCAAAATCTATGTGTTAATTTTAACAATACAAACGTGCTCATCATTTTTAAAGGTTGTTATCAACCTTTATCCATATCTAATGCTTTAAACATAATTTAATGATAAGATTCAAAGAATGTATCTCTTTGATGAGATATAATTAACTTTGTCTCATAAACACTAAAAAAGAAAAAGTATGAGTAATTATTTTTTAGTTGATAATTAGTTTGAATTTTCAAACGTTCTTCTCTCCGTTGTATGTTCGAAAACAATACCTATCAACAACGCATAAGAGTGTTCTGCACAAGATTAACGAGATTGCTATTTATCATTCTCAGACATAATTGTATCTTAAAAAAGATACAATAGGCTCATGCACAAGAATTGTAAAACTCTTTAAGTAGAATGAGTTTATGTGCCTTCAAATCCAACAAATCCCTTTAATTTCTGTGTGTAATATATGAGGCACAATGTCAATCACTATTTAAACTTCAGATGTTTTTCATTTTTACACCTAAATTTTGAATTTGTTAAATGTCATACTCAATTGAACTTTTATTTGTTAAAATTATTAGTTTAGCTCTAACCATTTACATTAGGACTTTTAGAACAATGAGCGTTCACTATATCATCTTTTAAGGATAAATGTCCTCATTTGGTACCTAAATGTTGCCTATTTTTGTGATTAAATACTTGATTTAAAAATTTCCGTTTATTACTTACAAACATTTCTAAAGTTATTTATAGTATCTAAAATAAATAGTTAATTATGAAAATAGGCAAAGTTCAACTAATTAATTGTAAAAGTGGACAAAGTTAAAGTAACAAATTGACACTTTTAAACTTTAAGTAGTTAGGGTCTATTTGGATAGTTTATACTATGTATGTATGTATCTATGTTTGTATGTATGTATGTATGTATGTGTCTCATCTAAATACATTGTGTGTTTGATTTCTATTCAATTGAAATTTGCAAATTCAAAAACTATTTTATCTTTATCTTCTTTGTTTTTTTTTTATAATTATAATAAATATAGTGATTAGAATATAAAAAAAAAAAGAAGAGAAAATTCATTAGCTTTATGAGAAAAGGTTTAAAAGAATATATTTTATACTTTGAAAAAGGATATTATTTTTTATACTTTTTATAAAACCAAATAATGTAAAAGGTAAAGAAATTTAACTTTCAAGGGATTTGTTATGTATTTAGTTTTATAGAAGGGATATATATGTACATATATATTTCATCTTCTTAATATTTTATTCTTGGAAAACATGAAATTTGACATATACTAAAAAGACACCAAGAAAATGGAAAAAAAAAAAAACAAACAAACAAATGAACCATGCTTTTTAAACAAGAAGATAATAGTAAATTTGACAAGTTTAATTGTAGTATGTCATTCGACAATTTTAAACTTTATTATAAAATTTAATAAGTAAAAATTCAATTAAATATAATATTTAATATCTTCAAAGTTTTAGTTTGAACTTGAAAAAGCTACGTAAAATTTAGATGCGGACAATATCCCAATATTTAATGCAAATCATCCTCCTAACAATTATTGGATTAGTTTATTACCACAGCTACGGCTAGTCACAACAATTTCTTTCTAGAAGAGTCGAGTTCCGAAGGGGTATAGAAGGAAGATATCGTTTTCAAAGGCAACTATGGCAGTTTTGGGTATAATGGCTATTGATTCTATAAAGGTGATCATCTTGGTAAGAGTCATCATTCTTATCTAGGTCATCAGATTATCACAACATAAAAGTGAATTGGCAATGGGAGAAGAGTTCCCTTTGACAATAGCATTTGCTAATTATGGATTAGCATTTTGTTTTTCAATTGTATTGTACATTGCTTAATATACATTAATCACTTACAAATTTAGCATTATGTCCTCGTATAACCACTATTTATTGGCACTACTTACCACTACCAATAGAGCAGTATATATTACTATCACTGTAATTGTGCTACATAGATGGTGAGAAGTTACCTATTAATGGCATTACAATGGTGGCATATCAGTGGCAGTGGTCTAATGGTAGTGACGGTGGCAATGACAGATGGTAAGACAATGATGCAATAAGAAAATGTAGTTAAAATAAATACAAGATAGCATAGAAAATTTTAAATATCAAAATCACCATATTAGTATAATATTTGTGCATAAGATACAATACATATCAAACAAGAAAAAAATAAATCTTGTGTTATACGTGGCTCAACGAATATAATTTAAAATGCTTATATTATACCATTTGCTTGTATCACATATGGTACTTAAGAATTATTTGAACTAGAATGGATTGGAAGAGAGTAGAGTGGAAAGGAATGGAATCAACATCACTATGTTTGGAAAAAAAAAATCCAAGGAATTGTGGATTCCATTCTAATATCATATTCAATCGTAATATATTTAAAATTGAATGGAATGCATATACATTATGTTTATAAAAAATACTATCATTTAGATGTCATAATTAGGTTGAAGATTAACTAAATAATTTTTATTAGTTATAAGGGTGAAAATGAATTCCTTCTTAAAGTTGGAATCTTCGATTCTAAGGAATCCTAATCCTACCTTCTAAAATTAGTTCGACTCTAGGCTTTATTCCCTTTTTCATTGTTGTAGTGTTCCCCTTGTACTCCATTGTAGTAAAACCGAGTTACATTTCCGTTATCATCTTCATTAGATTTACTTTTCGTTAGGACTAATCCTCATGAGAAGACAATATTCAAGCCCAGCTTAATTTAGTATTCTTATGAAAGCCCAACCATTGAAGGCAGGGGGCATGTTCTTGGCCCACTGGGTACGTGATTGAATTTGGACAAGTAATGAATTTTAATAGCTACATGCATACACTGTACGACAGGACAGTCTCTTAAAACCTCAAGCAGTAGGTTGATTTATTAACCACTAACCAGGTTATTATTTTATGTGTTTGTGTTTTTTTACCAGTAACTAATCTGAAGAAGATATTTATCAGAAGAACATATTATGTAGGAACACAGCTGGGCATTTTATTATTATATACTGTAAATTCAACTTTTCATTTGATTTTGTTTTTTCAACACTTTATTATTTAAAATCAGTATTTTCTTATTAGAGGATGTCAAATTTACCTCAAAATGAATTGTAATTTATACAAGGATTGGTAGTAAAAACCGACGATAAGATTTTGGATTCTGGAATTGAGAGCATTTTGAATATATTCCGTTATATAGTCCTTCTCGCTTTATACTTGATTTCTCACTTTCCATTTGGTAGATATTCTAAATAAATACCAAATACCAAATCGAAATAGAGTTACTAACACAAAATGAAAAATATTTTATATGTTTCACTTTAATCTTCAGTTTATCATAAGCTTGTATTTTAATATGTAAAAGTACTCATAGGCATATGAAAACCAAAATAAATAAATAACATAATGTTCATTTTATTAACCGCTCAAGATAGTGTAAAATATTCTAATTTGAGGAATGAAAAAAATATCGACTTTGTGTTTTTTGGTTATCGCAAAGATTTCTTATGGGAACTTTTATAACAATGAACTTATTCTCTATATTATCTACTTAAATGGTTAAATCAAACAAAAGAAATATATAGTTACTAAAGAAAGAGTTATATATATATATATATATATATATATTTTTATCTTATATATATATATATATACTATTATAATGGTCTCAAGAGATGCAAGAGAATTTAAGTATAAAAGGTCAATTCATACTGCAATTGAAACAAGTCTTAATAATGGTCCAATATAATTTAAATGTCACCCAAATGTTACCTTTGGTCTTAGAGATAAAATCATAATGAACTCTTTAATTCTTCAAATTAAAACACATAATTACAAAATGCTATAAGAAACTTTACCAATGACTATAATTTATAGAATGTATTTTAAATTAATGCAAACTGCTTTTGGATCTAAAGCTTATAAAATTGATAAAAACGATCAAATACCTAGAATGATACAACCAATTTATAATACCAAACCTTCTAATGTAATCCAACATTCTAAGGGTAAGGTAACAATTCAATCTACTAGGAGATCCTTAGACTATCCTAAATGACCCTTAGAAATAAGGTCAATGTCATCTTCATCTAAGAGATCAATAGATTTACCTTCTTTTATGATTCATCAACCAATTAATGTTTAACCTAATGATCAAACTAATGTGCAAAATAATCCTCTACTTAGTGGAATAGTTAACAATAGGGTGGGTATAATTAGACTAGTTTACCAACCCAACAATGAACTAGAATATGAAAAACTGTATGCCTCTATTCTAGGAGACCAAACCTCAATGTTATAGAAAAACCTTTCGAACTAAATAAAGTTTTTCTAAATAAAGAATTCAATTCACCAAAGAATGAAAAGATTAGAAAATGGTTTTTTAATACTTTCAATAGTATTACAAAACAAACAAAAGATGAATATTATGAATTTATGTATAAAAATAGCTTTCAAATATGTTTTTTTTAATAGTTTGAAGAATATTATTTGAATCCTAAAGAAATTGATGTCATAAATTAATATTTCAAATGGCAATTAAGTGATGGATAGATCATGGAATCCAATTATCCATCACCCAATAATATAAAATCTATTCGTAAGAATACTAAGATAAAACTTGCGCCTTTTAAAAATGTAACAGAAAATGAAGGCATAGGAATTAAAAAAATAATAGACCAAAATAATTATATAAATCCACATTTACATACAATAGGAAAACAATTGGACAGAATGAAAAATGTAATAAATAAAACTTATGGAAAAATTCCAATTAATAAAAATATGCCCTTATTTAAATCCTTCGAGATGCTTAAAAATTTAAGCAATGAATTTTTAAAAGTTTTGGAAGATAGGAAAAGAATGTTAAAAAATAAAATGATCAAAAAAGATACAAAACCAATTCATATTGTAAAAATGAAAACACCAATTAATACTTCAAAATTAAGGGGTATTGTCATAAATGATATATCTTTAGAAAAAATTAATGTTTTTAATGAAATTAATAATGGCTAAGAAAATTATTCAATTACAAACATTTCTTTAAAAGATTTAAAAATAAATAAATCTGATGAAGAAATTAATAAAATCAATTGGAAAGAATTTCAAAAATTATATTATCAAAGAGCTATGTCTCTAGATATAATTTTTGAAGAGAAAAATAATAATTTCCAAAATAAATATTCTATAAGATCTACCTATGAATGGAATATAGATGGAGCTTCTAACCAAATGATAATATTTTCAAATACTAATAAAATCATTCTAAATACTACTGATTATCAAGTAATACTACTTTTAATTTCTAGTTTTATTAAACAATTAAAATATTGGTGGGATAATTATTTCATTGAGGAATAAAAAATTAATATTTTAACTTCATATAAAATTGATAAAAATGGAATTAAAATTCTTAATAATAATGATGAATCAATTCAAGATATGGTCAACACCTAAATCTTTTCAATTAATCAACATTTTATAGGAGATCCTTCTCACATTAGAAACAAAACCCTAGATCTTCTATCCAATATGAAATATCGATCTTTAGGAGAATTTCATCAATACAAAAACATTTTTTTCTGAAAAGTTTTTTTTAGAAATGATTGTAATCAACTTTTCTGAAAAGAAAAATTCATAACTAGTTTACCTAAACTTATAGGAGAATAAGTTAGAGATAAAATCAAAGAGGAAAATAATGGCGAAATTTCTTATGATAATTTATCATATAAGGAAATAGCATCTTATGTTTATAAAATTGGAACAAATTTATGTACCACAATAAGATTACAAAAACAATTGAAAAATGAACAACGTATGAAACGTTAAAGTCTTGATGATTTTTATGCACAACATGATTTATCTTTTGTCAATAAAAAAACAAAAAAAACTACCAAATGTTCATAATGTTTAGAGAAAAAACCAAAAAGGAATTTTAAGAAAAAATTTCTTAAAATCCCTAAAAAGAAACCAATTGATAAGAAATATAAGAAAAAATCTTATAAATAATTAAGATGTTATAAATATAGAAAAATTTGTCATACAACAAAATATTATAGGATCAATAATAAGATCAATGAATTAAGCCTTAATGAAGAAACAATGGAAAGTATCTTATAAATTTCTATAGAAAATGAATCTTCAACATCTAAAGAAAAATATGATAATGGGATTCAAGTTAATGATATTGAATCAACATCAATATCTTTTGAAGATGATAATGAATTAAATATTTTAATACATGAAGAGGAAGAAATTCTTTAGAAAATAGATTAATTATGTAATGATAATGAAATATTCAAATGTGTAAAAAATGTTAATAAAAATATTTTTTCACTTATGCATAATTTACCATACAATCTCAAAGAAATCTTCGAAAGAGGTAAAAACCTAAAAAAAAATTCATCTCAATAAATGATCTTCATAATGACATAAATGTTTAAAAACAAGAAATAAAAGAATTAAAACTAATGCAATTAAAATTACAAAAGGATTTTCTTAAAATAAAACAAAAAATAATTATTCAAGAAAGTTATGATGATGAAAGAGAAACTTCAAACGATGATGTCCAAAAATTTTTTAAAATGATTATGATTATCTCTTACAACTTGTAGAGATAATAATAAGAAAATGGATTATTAATGTTACAATCGGAATTAACAATGAATTTATTTTAAAAAACACTGCATTATTTAATACTAGTGCTGATTTAAATTGTATCAGAGAAAGGTTGATACCTATAAAATATTTTGAAAAAACAATTCAATCTTTAAGTTTTGCATCTAGTAACAAATTGTAAATTAATTTCAAATTATCTAATGCTGAAGTTATAAAAGGGAATGTTTCTTACAAAACTATTTTTATTCTTGTTAAGAATTTAAAGTAAAATAAGATTTTAGGAACACCTTTTATTAACTTAATTCAGCCTTTTTTCTATAAATGATAAAGGTATCGAGACACATTATTTGAAGAAGAAAATTATTTTTAATTTCATCTCAAAACCACAAACTAAATATTTAAATGTTTTAAAAGAAAATTCAATTTTAGAATTGAACTATTTAATTTAATATAAAGAAAAACATTTAATATTTTTGAAAAATGATCTTAAGTTTAAGAAAATTGAAACTCAACTTTCAAATGAAAACTTAAGGAAAAGAATTTCTGATTTGGAATTAGAAATAAAAAATTCAATATGTTCAACTTTACCAAATACTTTTTGGGATCATAAATTGCATATTGTCGATTTATCATATGAAAATGATTTCAATGAGAAAAATATTCCAACAAAAGTCAGACCTTCTCAAATGAATAATGAAGTTATAAAACATTGTAAAAATAAAATCAATGATTTACTTAATAAAATATCGATTCGCAAGAGCAAGTCTCCCTAGAGCTATTCTGCATGTTATGTTAATAAAAATGTTGAAATTAAAAGAGAAGTGCCAAAATTAGTAATAAATTATAAACCTCTTAACAATTCTTTGAAATGGATTAGGTATCCAATACCTAATAAAAAAAATTTGCTTAATAAATTTCATAATGCTAAAATATTCTCAAATATTTTAACAATTGTATTAACAATTTTCAAATTTTAAGGGGATTTATTAAACAAAAGATTTCTTTTAAGAATTGATTGTAAAGCTGTAAAAAATGTTTTACAAAAGGATGTTCAAAATAGATTTTTGTTAGATGGCAAGCTATTTTATCTATTTTTTATTTTAAAATAGAGCATATTAATAAATCATCCAATTCTCTCCCTGATTTCGTTACTCATAAATTCTTGCAAGGGAATACCTCCCAAAAAGAACAAAGGTAAGGGGAAAGATCCCATAATTAAAAAAGCCCTAATTAATGTTCGTTCATGGCTTAATGCCACTATATCTCAAAATGCACCATTAATGATTAAAGATGAGTCATCATCTTTAATGACCTCTAAAAATGAATTACCTCCAATGACTTCTCAAATTAAACCTAATGAAAAATTATCTAAAATCTCTAAGATTCAAATAACCCCGAAATTTCTCAAAGCACTGACAACTGCTCTATATCAACCAATGATTACCTCAATGTTTCTTTCAATGATACACAACAAGTGGAAGAAACAATTCTACACAAGAAAATGTCAAGCTAGAATGTTTAAATGACCAAGGTGACATCTTCCTCTAAGAAGCTTTTAACTCCTTAAAAATAAAAAATTTTCACTAAATGAATTTTCAAATATATCTTTTTGGTAAAAAAATGTATTTTTGAAAAAGATTCTTATGATTATGTAAAGAAAATTTTCACTGAAAATTTTACTTTTATCCCATATGATTTTTACAAAACAATTGATTTTTATGAAAGAATTTTAAGTAAAACTAGATCAGTTTCATTTAAATATTTTGAATTTAATGAGATAATAAGTTACTCGACAGCTAGAATTCATAAGTTCATTAACCTTAATAAATGGTCTAGCAATCTAGCAATGCCAGTTAAATTCCAAATGTGACCAATAACCCTATAACCAAATTACAGAATTACTTATAATTATCATGATTAAAAGCAAGTATGGTGGAATATCTTTTTCAGAATGAACCCAAAGAGATTACACACTTGGCTGATTTTTTTTTTTAAAAATGTTTTTCATAAAACCTCCCATACTGGTTTGCATATTAATGGGATGAATTTGGAGCTACTAATGAAATAATTCATGAAAAAGCTCGCAATGGATATACCCTGTTTATGGATAATTATGTTCCAACAAACCATGAACAATATTTTAAAAAGAATATGTTGTATATCATGCATATCAGCATTTCTTGTGTAATGACGTGGTTTTATGATTATAAAACGAACAATGAATTCAAAACTACCATTTTAACCAGAAAATATAAAGTTAAATGGTGAAATAAATTTAAAATGTAGGATAAAGTTGAAAAAAATGCGATTCTAAAATGGATCGACAATTGTAAATATTCAATAGTTCCAACGAATGTTTCAACTCCTTTTTTCTATGATAAAGGATTTTTAATGTATTCAATGGCTCATGTTAGTTCTCCATAACAAATGAAAGAATTACTTGAGAGAGCACTAATATCCTTAAATGAATCAACAGCAAGATCAACTTTAGAATATGTTCTCATTATAGTGGCAATACGAATGAAGGTGATTGCTATGGAATAGATTTAAGTGATTCTTAATGTATTGTGAAAGTATTTTGGATATAATTTTAATGTATCTTACACTATAAAATATTAGTAGAAATATCATGTATCACAATGCACAATGATGTCAGAACCCTTTTTCTGACAAAATGATTTCTTTTCCTGACTTTTTACTGTTTGCTATAGTAAACTGTCTACCCCAATGATCTACCTTTTTATTGTTCCTTACAGTAATTTATATAGTATTCTATTGGCCTCTTTTCTTATAAATAAGAGCCTTATTTCTCCTAAAAGGGTATTAGTTCTTTTTCTCCCCTCTTCTCTATCTTGCTTCTACTCTGTAAGCTTCCAAAATTGAGTTTAGGATAACCGAGCTCAGATTTAAGGCTTTTAGGGTAACTTATCCAATTGAGCCCAAACTTTGCAACTAGAATGAAAAAGTTAGTCGAGATATTACAGTGAAGTTAGATTTTAGTAATAACGATCCGAAATCCCAATTTTGTCCTTAGAAATTGGAGTATTTACTAAAGCCCTAAAATGTTCAGAACTCCTAAAAATTGAACTTAAATTACAACGAGAACTTAGAGATAAGCTAATTGAGTTATAAAATGAGATAATGTAGTATAATTTACTATAAAAAAATACACGTAATTTTTAGTATACCCGGTACAAATAATAATTATACTCGTAAATTAACTTTAAATTGAGTAATTATATAAATATTGTGTTGAATTCATGAAATTAACCTTAGAATGTATCCTAAAAATAAAAGATATGCTAGAAACTTAATTATATGAGTAAAGTTATATATTTCACGTGTTATTTACATAAGGTATAAACTTATATATTAATTAAATAATTAATTCTAACATATAATATCTATATTTAAGTAATTATTTAGTAAAAGAAAAAGAAAAATTAATTAAATAATATTGGAAGGAGGCGTGGCAGGAGGATGGAAAAATATATTGCTGATTCAAAAGTGGAGTTACCATATTTGGACACCTCATGCATAAAAAAAAAAAAAGAAAAAAAGAAATTGGAAAAGAAAATATGAATTAATTAAAGAAAAAATTCCTAAACCGACTTTGAAGCACTATAAAAAGCCAAGATCATCAGACAAGATAGTTTTAGCAATTTGGAATCAGAGAAAATCAGAAAGAAAAATTAGAAAAAATCGTAGAAAAAAAAAACAAATTTAGAAAAAAAAACAGAAAAATTAGTGAAAGTGTGGAAACCTAACCTAGAGTAGATCTGCTGTGAAACCCAGCCAACCCCACACGGTCCACCCACCGCGCCAGCCGTCCGACAACCGCCCAACCGCTGCCGGCCACCGGAGCACCCAAGAACACCAAGGTCAAATTTCTGCCCTGTTTTTCAATAATTTCTAAAAAATAGTAAATCCGCCCAGAAAATTATGAAAAAAATTACACTTAGGTTATTTTAGACATGCTTTCATGTGATATTTTTATTTTTGAAAAATTCGTAATATTTAATATACTTCATTAAGAAATCTGTAATTCATCCGAATATATATTAGTGAAATAAATATACTATATGATGTTGTTTCTAGCTGAAAATTTTTGTGTAGGATGAGTATGATATATGGGTAATTTCTACGTAGCCCAAATTTTTATTTGAATGATTTTAATATTTATTGAATTTTTAGGCTTGAAATTGGTCCGAAAATAGGCTGAAATTATGAATTTAATAGGAAATTATGAAATTAATTGATGAAATGGACATGTACTGATCTATAATAAATAATAATGGTATTGAGTCAGATTGGAATTAATTGGATGCTAAAAGAATTATAATTGGATAATTAGTCAAATTTAGGGGTAAAATCGTCAATACGAAAATATAGGCAATAGGTTGAAAACTTGAAACCGAGTGATAATTGAATTCCCTATATTTTTAGAAGTCCATAGAAATTTTCGGGGAATTATTAGGTGATCCGAACTATTTACTACGAATTTATTAAGTAAAATAGCTTAAATTACAAGTCGGGATGTATTTGTAATATTAATAGACTAAAATGAGTAAAATAGATAAATAAAACCTATATATAGGATCGCTGGTCGAATTGGGTTAAATAGAGATTTTATTACAATTATTAATATTTTCTGATCGGGATGTACTTTAGGTGTATTAAAATTGAATAATACTTATATTATTACAATATAAGGACAAATTGGATAAAATATAATTTAAAACTGTAAATTATGCATAATACGGTCGTTTTTATATAATTATGTATAATTGTATTAAAAATTCAAACTACCCGTTAAAATCCATCTCTAAAAACAGGACTCATAAGATGTGTCGTTAAGTCTATACGAACTCAATGACACTAGTTTTGTTGAAATCGGATAACCTTAAGCAAACTAGCTTATATCTATAACATATTCAAGAATATACACATTTCGGTAACTCTACCGGAATCAAAACGTGAATTAATAAATAAAAAGTACGTTTCGATACGATCAAAACGATATATAATACGTAATAGTAAATATGATGTATAATGTTAATAATTAATAATTTAATAACATGACAGTATATTATGGAAATAATATATATATATATATGTATATATATATATCCATTTTAGATTAAACCCTAATGTTTTCGTAATTATTACGAAAACTAAATTTAGACCTTTTGTGTAATTAGGACCTTCCAAAGACGGCTGACAATTCAAGTCAGAAATAACGAACGTCTGAACAAGTAAGTTGGGATGGTAGCTTCGCCGCTGTTTGGGTACTATTTTAAAAGTATCCGGAGACCCAAGAGTACTTCTGGTTGTGTTTGTAGTTAGATGATTATACGCATGCTATGTGTGTGAATGATACTCTGTTGTGACAGGAGTTCAACTCCTTGGTGTGCTGTTCTGCATATTTGCATGGATTCTGTATTGTGTGAACTTATTGGTCATCTCTGATTATCACTAATGATTATTCGACTAAAGTGTAATTGGTCACGCATAATCACCCGTTAGGGGAAACGATTAAGAGTGTTAAGCCAAACACCGACTTCCTTCGATGAGGATAGCTGAAATGATCCTTTCCCCATCCTTAGTCGAACTAAGTGATAGGCGAGGAGGTCGCGGCAAGGTTGGGGGCCGTGGTTCGAAGGCGGTCTTGGGAGGGGGGTGTTCTCCATTGCACAAGCCCGGGTTTGGTTTAACTTTAGTCGCGATGAAACTCCTCAATCCGGGTTGGAGCGGATGAAATTTCTCTAACCTCACAGTGGACCGGTTAACACTGTGCGATGTTTTCATTTGAGTGATTGCATTGCATTTCATCATAATTATTAACCTTATTTGTGATTGTATAGTACTCTTCTGACTCCGCCCCACTTACTGAGCTAGTTGTGCTCACACCCCTACAGACTCTTTTGCAGGTACTGAGTGAAGATAAAAGATGTTCTGGTACCAACGTTCTCAGGTTAGTGTGCTGCTGTGTGGGAAAGTGAGGAACGAGGAATTTAACTGAACCTGAGCTTTTGCTTTGTCTTTAAGTTTTGAAGAAAACTAAATGGGAATTCCCTGGGAGCCCACTAGTTTTCTAACTTATTGTATATAAATCGTATAACCTGTGGTTTTTAAAAGACTCTGATTGTAATCCTTACCCTTGGACGTGAAATGTTGTATAATTACTGTTGTAGTACTAAACTACAGATTGTATAGAACAAGTATTTTGTTAAAGCTCTACCACAGGTTTGGATATTAACAGATGTCAGAACAGACGTTTCAAGCTGGTTGAGTTGTGCGCCTTGTGGAAACTGCGTCTACGATAGCAGCTGTGAGGTCAGCTTCTATCTTAGATTAGTTTACACGGCGGGACTGTTATGACTCTTCTTGTTCGGGGCGTGACATACTCTTTCTTCTCCTCTTCTCTTTCTTCCACCTCTTCTCTTTTGTTTCTCAACCAATCAATATTTTTTTAATTTTCGACAATTAAGAAACCATCTTATACTTCAATTTTAAGGTATTCACATACCTTAATAGGTTTCTCTTGTGTAATGATCCGAATGTAATACTTTTGTTTTGTAATGAAATAAACTTTCATTTTTAAATTACATCTTGTTTTTTGTTTATCTTATGGTGGGAGTTTCCATCTTGAATGAGTGTATTTTTATAAGATTTATTTTCATTTATTTGTAAACTCCATTATTTGGCTAGTTATATTGCTTGTGATGATTTTCTTTTAATGTTTACTTTATTTATATTTATGCATAAACCCTATTAGTCTTGGCTATGCCGCCTGTGGTGATTTTCTTATAATGTATCTCTTTTAATGTATATATGTTTATGTTACTTTTAATGTTGCATTTTCCTTTAATGTTATGTTTCTTTTTCTTTTAAAGTTCATAGTTCATATGCTTTAGTTTTGTCTTCTAATCTCATTTTCTTTCATTTCTTAATCTTTCCTTTGTCTTGTATCTATTTTCATTTAAGATAACTTCTCCTAGGTGCTTGATGATATATATATATATGGTCAATGTTTAACCGGCATTTTTTATTATAGTTTACTATGCAGCATCCTCTTAATTAATTATAATAAATCTGATATTAGAATAAGTTGGACTTAAACCTCCTTTAAATTTTTGTTATCCAATTTGCCCTTTTCACATTGAAAACAAGGATTCATCCATTCAAACAAACTTGATCTATGCCATGTCCAAAGTCCTCAAAGCTATTTCACCACTCTATTTAGCAATAATATGCTTAAAAAAAAAAAAAAACATTTATTTGTGCCGTGTAACTATCTATAGGTATTAGTATTGGTGGTTTATAAAACAATTATGATGGGATGAGTTAAGTTTACAATATATGAAACACTTGAATTAACAGAAGTGGAGAAAGAATCAAATTAGAACTTAAAAAGCGAGTCAAAACCAAAAAAGTTTGCATCACAAGTTTAGTGTCAAAAGTTCTGCGATAATTCTCAAGGGATCTCTAGATTCACCAAAGTTATCTACATGGACATTTCAACCGTGTTCTTGTTTCTGCCTCATAATGTTTAAGCCGCTATAATAAAATCGGGGGAGTATCAGGACTCAACATTTTGAAGACAAAGGAGTTTGTGAGCGGGAGCAAAAATCATTAGAGTTTTCCATGGGTTGAGGCCTTCTATGACTTTTTTTTTTTTTTTAATTTGGTGGAAGTAATTTGGAACGTTATTAGAGCTTTTGTGGGAGACCACAAACAGAGAAACATATCTATTTGTTTCAGTTTTCCGGTCCCTGAGCTTATTCATTGTGGCCATTTCTGATGAAATGGGGAGAATCGCCGGACCTTGCTTCAGAAACTCGTTAATGGTGGTGCTACAATAGTTTGCTTCCGGCAAGAGTTTTTCAACCTTTTTCCGTTGTTGTCGAAATGATAATACGGAATAGAACAGTCTTACGAAGAAGACGAATTGAAATATTTTTTCCCCTGATCCTGCATCGGCTTGCAGCGATGAAGTTAAACAAACATGTGATGGTTAGGTGGTTTCTTTAATGTGTTTGAAAAATGGAGGGAATGAAAATCAAAAGAAAATTAATCATTATAAATGACAAAAGAACATACGATGTAAAATTAGTATATTATCTATAACAAATAAAAAAAAAATGAAAAAGACGGTGAAAGAGAGGGATAAAATTGGCAATTTAACAATTTTTTATTTTCCTCCTATTTGTAAGGGAATAAAATTTGATGATCTTCTATTTTTGTTTTCGCTCCTAATTCCTCTCATACCAAACAATAGAATTCAAAACTTTCCTTCCTTATTCTTTCCATCCCTACTCCTTCCTTCTACTTTCACTCAACCAAATATAGGGTTAACGATTAATTAACTATAATTAGTTTTAAAACAATAGTTGTTTGTATTATATGTTGAAAGTTTGAGCTGCATCTTGATTTGTAGAAGATAACGATCCAGTTCTGTAGTGCTCTGTCCTCCATTTATTTATTTTATTACTAACAACAGTGGAGTATATGTTCTAGATTTCTTTCATTGGAGAAACTACTAAATATTATTTGTAGATGTTTCCTCATGTATGATTAGTAGTTGAGGTTAAGATGTGATCGAGTCCGATAAAATTGATCTACTTAAATTCTGCTGCAATCTCCGATTTTCCGAAGATGATGAACTGTTTCTTTCCTTAGTTAGGTTGCTCCGTAATAAGTCAAATAGTTAATAGTATTATTAATATAATTATGCATTAATATCATACCATGATGAGTATATAGGAATAGATTATAACAGAATCGTGATTTTGGGTTTTATTTTCTTTCCATACATTTGGAATCACATTTAGAAGCGTGAATTGCAATTATATAAATCAATTATTCAAACTTTAAGGAAGAATTTAATTCCGCCTCTGAAAAAGAATAGGAGATTTCGTTCCTCCTATATTTATTATTATTAGTTAAATTATTCATTTAACCTTTGATTTAATTATAACATTTAATATTTGAGGGTATTTTCTATAATTATTACTATATATACATTTAATTTTACTTTATTCCGTTCTATGGATATTTTTGAATGTAGGAAAAAGATTTATCATCTCGCTCCCCATTCCATCCCATTTTATTCTAAACCATTCTAATGTACTAAAAGTGAATATAGAAAAATATAAATAATCTCTTTAAATTTTGACAAAGGTATGGACATACTTCCTAAATTTTCAAATATTGCAAATTGTTTCCCTAAACATTTAAAAATTGGCAAATAACCCTAAAATACTCTAAGGTACACCTCCTAAGCTTTGATCTCAGTACAAAAGTACACTTTAAGCTTATCAAAATATACTTTAATATCTTCTAAACCTTAAACTTAGTGTTTTTTTTTTAATTAAGAAAGCAAGTGTCCTCTATTTTGTTAATTTATCAAAATTTAGGTATGACATTTAAAAGTTTAGAAGGCACATTTTAAGTGAAAATTTAAAGGTTATTTATAATTTCCTCTCAATATTATATTATATGTCATAAAGAAATAAGAATACAAATAATAATATATAACAAAAATAAGCTTTTTGATCTTGAAAGAGAAAACAAAGACATGAAAGCTATAACCAGTTAAGCAATGCATCGGTTGTCTATAAGTATAAAGAAAATGTAGATAATTTGTTGTATTGATTTCTTATGATTTATATTACCGCTTTATGTTTTGAATGTTAGTGACATTATATGACTCTTCGTTACGTTCATTTGTTACGATGGCTATTTGATTTTATCTGCTGACTCATTTCATAGTGTTATGACTTAATAAATAATTGCTTCCTCTTTATGATTAATTGCTTTCACATCTGTTACTTTGTCCTTTTATCCCATTTCTGGTGGCACTATAATACTCAAATTATGGTAGTGAATTGGTTATTAAATATTTTAGTAACGAATCCAGGATGGAATCGGATCTAAATAAACACCTAAATCAATTTGATCTTTCCTTAATCAGTTTGTTACCCACCAAACCGGTTCGATTAATTAAACCGAGATAGTTAATTAATAAATTGGTAAAAATAATAAAAGGAAGTTACAAATAGTAATTGGACTAATTATTTAATTAATTCAGTAGGCAGGTATACTAAATTAGCCTTTGGATTAATTTAAGACTAAGAAACCAACCTTTGTTATTATATGATCAACTAATAATAACTCATGATGTTCTTAGTTACACAGGAATTGGGAGGGCTTATCTTGATCCTAGAGTTTTGGAGATGGCTTCATCTAATGGTTCCTGAAAGCTATATCTTTACGCACATAGTGACTGCATGTTGCATGCTAGGATAAGTTCCTAATAACCGAACTAATATATAAACTTGGCCTTGATAATGTATGCCGGTTGTACGCAGTCATCTCGATTCAGTGAGCAATATTTTGGCTCCTATGGACCATGATAGTTTAGGTGCAGAGGCCATCAAGGAATGGCTGCAAGAATCGAATAACAAACATTATAAGCGAAGACAAGTTATATAGAGTCATTAGGAGATATAGGACTTAACGAACTATAAAGTATAGATGGACAACAAGCAATGAAGACCGCATAACGGTGGTGATGTCTAGACGACACAACTTCTTTCTAGTTTTGGTTTTTTGGATAGGGTAGCTACTCTCATCAATCCTAAAGGTTGCTACAGTGATATTAGACTCCTAGTTTCTCATTGTGTGTGAAACACTTCAATTAATCTAGCATTTTAATCAGATAATAAACTCCTTTAAATTAGTAACATTGAAAATAAAATATTTAGGGTCCCAATTTGATTATCCTAAAATTCATTTTTTTTTATTTTTCTTTCTTGTACTTACTAAGTATATTAAATTTTAATTTTACGCATAGAGTATAGTAATTTTATTAATACTTTACATTACAATAATTGTATATATGATTATTTTTCTAAATACTATATTTATGTTTCATCTCAATTAGAATTTTTTTTATCCTTTTATTTAAAAATAAATACATCTTTCCTTACTGTATATTCTAGAAGCCCACCTTAAAAACACTTTAACTTTACCCTACTATCTCCTCCCACCACAATTTTCTTTCTCACTCTCTCTTTCGGCATAATATTCCTCAATTCTCCTCTATCTTAGCCTCCTTTTCTTATTTTTTCCCTTTCCCCAAATTATTACAATCGGACCCCACCTCCATTCACATTCCTGGCTCCTTCATTTTCTTTTCTTCTTTTTAATTTTACTCTCATTGAATTCTCTTGCTTACCTGGATAGATCCTTAATTTACGCCGAACCCCATCACTAACCCAATAATCCTCTCTTATTCCCTTGCCTGGACAACCTCTTTTAATCCTTATCGTCAACGTCAATTAGCACCCAAGACCCGAATATCATTCCTAATTTGGATTTACATACAGTACGCATTATTTTTCTTTCTCCGAAGCTCTCTCTTGGAGTATTGTTTCAGACGGTCCTCTACAATCCAATTCCATAACTCGGTAAATTCTCATTTGTTAATTATTTGGACATCTATTAAAGTAAAATTAATTTCTATATTTTGTTCATATTAGGTTCTTGTTCATGTCATGTGGTGACCTCATTTTGGTTTAAATTCTCGAGTCAGTTTCGATTTTGTATTTGGTACCATGCTCTTATTTTATATCTTACTATTATTTTATTTATTATTTTAGTTATTAGTGTTGATTTAAGTTTTGTTGGTATTCAATTTTAGCTTTAAAGTATTCAGTTATCATACTATATAATGTTATTTTATATAAGAGTTATGGTTAATGTATACACTACCGTATTTCGCGTTATTAGTTATAAATATATCTTAAAGCCAATTTTCTAATTTCTATCGTATTTGACTTGGGTTACTATCTTTTGTTTAATTATAGATTTTGTTAATAATCGTATTTTATATAATAGTCTCAAATGTCTATCCGGTATATTATAATATTATATTAATGTTAGTATGTCTTAATTTTTATATCAACTGTATTCTGGTTTAAGCATTTTCTTCACCTTAGTATTATGAGTGTATAGTATATTTTATTATATTTGGTATATTGATTATAGATATTTATGTTGTGGCTATGTTTCTGTGTATTTATATAGTATATTATATTATGCTTGGTATGTCCGTTTTACGTGTCACCTATCATTATGTATTTTCTTACGAGTGGTTACAAATTATACTATTTTCTAGCTAAGTACTTATTTACCATATCGATTCGATAACTTATATATTTAGTACTCTGGTATTGTATCCATTGTATACTTTTTTTTATATATATTATGTACTTTATGAATTCTATAAAAAGTGATCTTATATATATAGTTATATCACCTTTTTAGTTTAATCATATTATGATATTATTAGTTTGACTCAACGATTTTTTTGGGACCTTAATTGAATAGATCTTAAGCTCTTAAATAACTCCTAGGTAAGACTTAGTCTTAGAATATAAGGTTAACATGCTACTTGTTTTCTTTTAGATTCGTAGTGTTCGGTTTTCTTTGTTGAGGTCTAACTTTTATTTAAGTTTGAGACTAAAGTATTGTATTTAATCTTAGAGCAATTCCAAGTACGTAGTGTTGATTGTTACTTGTGTTTAATAAGACTTAGTAATCAAATCGTACTAACTTATATTTAGCCTAATTAAACTTGATTACTGGTTTAGCTTAACTCGCCCGCCGTAGTGACAGATCCTTAGAAGAGCAACTGCTGATCATGTGCGAGGTTTCCCTAGTAGACTTTTACATGAGACGACGCAGCTAGAATATTAAGTTCTAAACTTTGGTTTTTGGGCATAAAAGACTTAAAGGAAAATGTGTTATTATATCTACCTATGTATATGGGTAAAGACCAAGTGTAACAGGGTTATGAATACCCCTTTGTTATTTTGTGGGCCTAAATTGAGATAATTAAACTACTAATTGTATTATCTACTATTAATTACATATTTGTATGTGAATGATTTATCTGGCATACGTATGTGTTTGTACATCTGTACTGAGCCTCGACTTATTTTTTTTTCTTTTAGGTGCTGGATCTAATGACTTTCTTATTTATGAGGAGACGTTTGTCAATGACATCCAAGAGGAGTATGGAGTCGAGTATTTATATTTCTGTGGTGATTAGATAGGGTAATATCTATGCTACTGATGGGTTATGTTTTGCTGAGGATTTTGTATTTTGAGGAGATGGACTCCTTTTAATATCTGAAGACTTTAGTTATTTAACTTATCTTATCTTTTGGTTGTAAGTCAGGATGTTTTTGAACTTATTGATGTTGCAGGTTTATATGAGGTTATGAGTGGATGTAGTCTCCCACCCTCTTATAGATATCTATATATATTATGTGATGTGATTTTTTATGTTTTGATTGTGGACTTAGAAAGCTTTACATATTCTGAACTAGCCAAGATATGTAATGGGTTGTAGCATCCATTTAAGGTTTTGGGGTGTTACAATGTGTCTGGAGTCATGAGTTCTCCCGTGATGATTATTCGTACTATTAAATTAATCATATTAAATGGCTTACTTGTTTCTTGTTGTATTAGGCTTTTATAGCTCACATTTTCTTTTCTTTTTCAGGTGAGGATGATTTTCCTATTGGTTACACTTGACTTAATGGTGTATGGCTCTAATGAGTATTGTGTTAGGACTCTATAGGGTGTCTAATAGGACTGTCTATAATTTTTATATTATGTGTGTACCTATAATATGAAAACCGTCTTATAAATTAAAGATTGCAAAACTCTATATAATTTATCATTAGGGTTTTTGAATTGTTAATTGATTAACATATTATAAAATATAAATAACTATGGATATCAATATTACACAATTTTTCAAAACCATCGAGAATTGATATCCACTACCAAATAATAATATCAAATAGTATAAACTTAAAATTTAAACTTATTAAAGCTATAAAATCTAAATATATATGTGGTATTTATATTTAAAGTTTCAAATGAACTAAACAATCTTTCTCTAATTCTAATATCTAAAACATCTTAATACTTGCACTCAACTCTTGGTACTTAACCATGCTCGAATATCTATACACCTGCAAAAGAAAAACTATTAGAGAATAAGTTATGAGTGCTTAGTGAGTTATCCCTTATTTTATACTAGCAAATAGGTTATCAAATAAATTATTATAACTATATGAATATATGTACACACAATATGCCAAACAATATATATAGTTAACCGGTATTGTATTTTTATAAAATAATAATGGATGTGATGCAATGTAAAAATGCATAAAAATTATGCTATAAGTCAAGTCATATATAGTCAAGTAGTATGATTATTATTTTCTTAATAAGATGCAGCAGATTCGATCCTCCCTCCCTAGAAGAAAAAAATAGTGTCATAACAAATGGCTAGCCAACACTATCGTATGAGATTTTTTATTCTTAAATTATTGATTTAGCTAAACTTAGGAATAATTTATACATTTTCAATTGGTAATCAAAAAACAAGACCAATTGAAACTAGCCATATATATATATATATAAACCGCTATCGATAGGTTTACAAATTGTCATGAACCTCTCATTATCTTCCAAATCCTTCGGAGCTATTTTATAATATTTTACAAATTTTGAGCCGCTTTTCTCTCTACCTAAAGCCTCCGGTTGCTATAATTATGGTTCACGTCACCATAACAACTCAATACATGGTAGGCATTAGTCACTATTCGTAATGTATAACCGAAACCTCTTATAATAATGATTGAAGATAACTTTAAATAGGAGATTAATTATTTAAAATATTAAATAAAGGATCAATATTTTAGTAAGTGATTAAAATAAAATATTTTTGTTATTATACCATTAATTCTAGTTGACATAGAAGTTATTTGCCATGCAGTACTAATGTGGCATTGACTTGGCAAACATATAATGCTTTTATGTATTATTAAATAATAAATAAATAGAAAAAATGAAAAAATAAATAAATAAATAACACAAAAATATAAAAATCAAAAGAATTAAATAAAATAGTACGATAAACGTATTACATTATATAATATACATATTATAATAAACATTTTATATCATATTACATATTAGAGGTGAGTGGGTAACTTTATTGTGTAGGGAATCTAACTAGACCTTGCTCCACATAGTTGGTTCCAACTAGCTAATGAAGATTACAAGATGGGTTCCAATTAACAACTTCTTAGACAATTTCTAGGAACCTATTCTCATTGGATAAAGTATGATTATAATGTCAAGATATGTTATACTCATCTTAGAACTTATACAAAGTACAGATTTTAGGATAGCATATATCCATTTTGTAATAATAATTTAATAACATTAATAAATAAAAAAATCATAGTGTTGTATTATTTTTAACCTAAACAAAATAATTACAAAAGTCCAATCTATAATAAAATCTTAAAATTGTGCTATTGTGTCTATTGTCTTGTTCTTGCCTTCTTCTTCTTTTTCTTCTTCTAGTAAAACCCTCTCTCTTTTTTTTTTTAATTTTATTGTTATCTCATTTTTATGCTACTTTATTCCTCTTTTATTAACCCTAATCTAAATAGGTGTTAATAATATTTTAGTTTTTAACTTATCATCTAATATATTTTATTGAAGTTACTCAACACATGATTTTTGTATTCTATGTATAACAATTTTATGATTTAATAAAAATTTTATTTTAATGACTTAAAAAAGAAATAGAAGAAAATAATTTAGCATTACTAACTAATGGTCCAAAGTTTGCAATTGTAGGAATATTCTTTATTCTACTCGCTAAATTTTTATATTGTTACAATTAAATGTATTGAAAATATAAGCCATTTAAATTATTACCATTTAGTCCATTAGTATAGTTATAATTTTGATATTAATTACTTGTCTGCATAATATTTTGAAAGAAGTATAAAAAAAAAATAGATTCTATAAGGTACTCTGTACCTTATGAAATTTATAAAGTTCGAGATATAAGATGATTTCAAAGTGTTAGATAAAGGGTTAAAAAAAAAATGGAGCCTGTATGTATAAGGTGTGATACAAGGTAAGTTATCGTACTTTATCCAACCTATACCCGCACAACCCTACTGAATACATATAATATACACTAATGTTATATATATATATATATATATCATATAATATGTATTAATATAATATATATTTAAATATGAAATAGAAAAGTTTGAAAAATTAAATATATATTATATAATAGAAAGTAAAGGTTCTTCTCATAATATATATATATGCATATTATATTACGTATATATTATATTATATGAGAGCTTCTCATTTTGACAAGATCGATCTAACCCTCTATTTTACTTTTAATTTATATATATAGGATTTCTATCGTTGAAAACACAATTAATTTAACGATTTAAATCGAATGAATATAAATTCAAAGGTAGATGAAAGACTAAATAGGTTTCGTAAAAAATATAGCCGGAATCGAAGAAAAATCCAATATATATATATATATATATAATATATTATAGATCATATACATATCATATTATGTACATACAATATACATATTATATTTAAGTTTAATATTTATTTTATTTAATTCTTTTAATTATTTTATTTTTTTGTAATTTTTTCTTTATTTTATTAATTTTTATATGCTTTTTCCATTTTTTCCATTTATTTATTATTTAATCATATATATAAGCGTCATGTAATGCCACATGGTAATTATTTATCGATATTATAATAGCAATCTCTCATATTTTAATCATTTATTAAAATATTGATTTTTTATTTAAATTTTTTTAAATATTAACCCTCTGTTATCACTATTGAATATCCGAAGTCTCTAGTAATAATGTCTCCCGTTCCAACAAAACTGCTCAAGATGTTAGACTTTACCAAATCACTATTTTTGATGGAGCAGAATTCTCTTAAAACACAACAATATTGTCCCTTCTTATAAAACCCACGATAGATGCACAAGAGGACTCAGAATAAAGTAGCAGCCACTAGTCTCGGGATTCTCCAAAGACGAAATCCTGAGTTAAAGTAGCCGTATAACTTACAAAGTAAAGCAGCAAATTTTGCGTGGCCATTTCTTTTCCGCGAAACAATGAAGGCGCTTTTTAACTCTTTCTTCCACGTCAGCAAAAGTCGTGCATGATGATGCATCACAAGAATCCAGGACGCCCATACTTTCTCGGAGAAGAAAGTTCTGACATGTCCAAAGCAAAAGTATATGCATGTGTGGGCTCGTGAATATTCAATGTTTCAACACAACCACGCAGTAAATATTCGTGCACATTTTTGTCCGCGTTTTAGAATGTATTATCTATTATATTAAAAAAAATTCCTTTTTCAACTAACTATAACTAATAACTTATCATTTTATAATTTTAATTATTAAATATATTCATATAGTAGTTATTAAAAAAATTCAAATTTATCTCACAAGCTTTTCAACTACCATCCATTACATTCAAATCTTTTGAACTATATAATTACCATTTTCTATCATACTTATTTCTACAATTGTTATTGTTATTTTTATCAATTATTTTAATTACCAAATATTGTCATTATTTAGAAAATTCATTATACTTTTTATTTGACCAACATTTATTATTATAATAAGGAGTTCTTCTTTAAAAGATTCAATATAGTTTTGATTTTACTAATATATATTATTGATATTGTTCTATATTATGAAGTTTAATTTCTTTTTTTATAATTTTTTACATAGATAATGCATGTGCATCATCCGTTAATATTTATATTATTAAAGTCTCTAAGCGATTTTAGTATCTCAGATTTTCTAAAAAAATATCTCTCATTTTATTAATAACCACCACATACTTCTACTTCATAAAATTTTGCTAAAATAATTTCACATCCCCACTTCTCTCTTTTTTCTTTTCTTTATATATATTCAAATCATAGAGATTACTGGGCATTTACCTATATCTTGCATAATACTAAAACTACAATTAAAAATATAGAAGGAAAATTACATATAATTATCATATTTATTTTTTTATATACGCATTGTGAATGTAACATTCACTAGTTGTTATATAATTCCTCTTGTCAAGACAATGCTTGCAAACTAGTATTTACTAGAGCATTTTCAATATTATTTTGTTGAATTAACGATCTTAACTTGTACTAATGAGTAAGATCCTTTTATTTTATTTTTTTCCAACTACATAACATGGAGGAAGGAGAAATTCAAACTCAATTCATTCCATTAAAAAATTAGTGTTCATATTATTAGAGTATAACAACATTAGCTATTACTATGAAGATTTTAGTGAAAATTTTTTATCAACTTTGCTGTCTAGTTGAATCTGGATGGTATGTCCACATATGCTTGTTGTACAAAAGTACTGCAATAGAAAATAACACTAAGCTTTGCTGAATGGATCTAATTTTTTTTTTTTTTTATAATGGAGTAAAATATAACCTATTCCGCCTCAATAATAATATAGATGGACATCTTATATATCTGTCCATATTTTCAGTGAAGGCCATGTTAATATTTTTTAATATTGCATATTTAGTGAGATATAATATACTAGAGATTAGATTGGGATTTAAAGATTAAAAGGATTCATAGGATAGTATAAGTTATGTTAAATACATATAGTATGTAATCACTTATCATATTTAAACAAATGGTTGTGGTAGTGGAAGGTTTCCTAAAATTCACTATCAATATCATCATAGTTTAAATACGATTAAGAATTATTCACCATATGTACGTAACATGGTATGTATTATCTATTGATTTTTTTACCTTTCATTGAACCCAACCCCAAAAGAAAAGGAAAAAGAAAAAAGAAAAAGCACTGTGTTTGCATTAAGGTATCTTTCTTGCCCAATGCCCACCAAGAAGTAGTTCCCATCCTCCATAATGAGAAGCACAATTTCTCTCAGATTCGCTTTATCAATTGAAACAAGACAGCCATTTTTGAAAGAAGACAAACCATAAGCATGCTTTTGTTGAAGCCTAGAGAAACAATGGGAACTCCACCCGGCCAGTGTTTTGTTTGTTAATGTGGAATGCCGTTTCCATGCACCACTGCCTATAGTCCTCTCACATCAAGACAAGATGCTCGTCTCTTAAATATGTTTAGTTTCGGGCATATTCACAGGGATCAATGCTATAGGGAGATGGACTATGACGAAGAAATAAGTACTATTTTATTCTCTGAAGTTTTTCATTGGCAATTATATTCCAGCAATTCAATGTTCTGTTGGTCTTATGCGTTAGCTAGTTAACTATAGGGCTTCTACGATCCATTTAGATATTCAAGAAATCGAGCATGAACATGGCCGGTTCGGATGCGACACGAGAGTGGAATCTAAAACCAACCTGGTTCTACAATTCCATAGTTAGATTCGCAGATGCGGTTCCTACATCAGCTCCGCTCCCCTGAATCGAGAATAATCTGGATTTTTTTTTAAAAAAAAAAAGAAGTTATAATTAGCACATAGTGAACCGAAACCTAAAATGGTACAACCGGTCACATGTTACCACAAAGTGATGATACATTAAGGCATCATGTCATTAACTCTAAAATAACATAAATAAATGAATGGCTCTGCTAGAGTCTTACTTGATCCACATTGGTACATAAGATTATCAAACTCACAGGTAAACACATTTACTAGAGTTAGGGTAGGCATGGTCTGGTTTGGTATAATTCACCCTTTTAAATCAAACTAGACATAATATTACGTTTCAGTTATTTTTTTAATCAAAACCTAACTTTATAGTTCGATTTATAATTTTTTTGAATAAAAAATGATAGTTTGGTTTGTGATTTGAACCAAAAGAAAATGTTCAAAAGAAATGAAAAGAAATAAATGAGAAACATAAATTTAAGGCCTAATGATTGCATTTTCGAATGCAAGTTTCAACATAAGTATGTAATTGGAGTTTAAAAAGCTAGAATTGAGGTGCCAACTATAATATGAGAGTTTCAAATAGAGCATATGTGCGTAAAGTGACTAAACTAAGAGAAATTTTGGTATTGTTAAGTTGGTGAAAATATAAATTATATAACTCATGCGTTCAATTTGGTTCATAAATTTATGAACCTTTAAAGGACAATTCAGTTTAATTTGTAACTTTTTTAACCTAAATAATGGCTTGAACCTAATTTAAGGTTCAGTTTGTAGTTCATTCGACTTTTTTCCTTAGCCCTAGCTGGAGTCTAAGCTATTAGACACCTATACTATAAATCCAACTAGATTTAAGAAGAAAGAAAATACGCAAGTCCAACTACAAGTATCATTACGAGTCTATCTTTTAAGGTTAA